>CAJVPI010000100.1:0-54212 GCA_910592345.1 Paraglomus brasilianum
ACCACGAATTAGTAACATTGTAGATCATTTCAGTTGCTTGAAGAGACATTTTTTCAAACTAATAAGTAGGATGCGAAAAAGAAATAAAAAACTTTTTATTATAGAAGTGTGTGGCAAAAAAGCGGTTGATATGTAATTTTTATAATTATATACGGGAATGTAAAGTGAGGAAGGGACATTTTTTTGAACAGCATATAATAATAAACATGGTTTGCTCATGAGTCATATCCTTTTTATTTCTCACACGCATAAACTAATAATAGGGCTGTGCAACAAAGACCGACGATTCAACATGTGACACACAACGCTGATAAAAAATGACGGATTATTAGACCATTACAACTCGGGTGGTGGGTGGGTAAAGTATCGAGTATCAAGTATCAAGTATCAATTATCAAGTATTATGATATAAACTCCCCGAAAGATCTGCACAGAAAATTACTATTTGTTGATTAATCGGAAATTGGTTTAGGAAATGGAATGATATCAAAACTATGTGAAAAAAGGTAAGCTCATGCAAATGATGGCGATGGAAATGTACTTTATGTTAACAAGGTTTAGTGAAGATCAGCTGCTAAAATGGGTAGCTCCTTCAGGTTATCGTTATTATTATTACTATTCACTATTTTCTATTCGCTATTTACCATCCACCGTTTGTTATTACTACAACGCAGTACACTATTCGGCTATTCCTACTCACTATTTGCCATTCACTATCCAGTTCATTATTCATTATTCACTTTTCATTATTTCATTATTTCACTATTCAGTTCATTATTCATTATTCACTTTTCATTATTTCATTATTTAACTATTCACTATTCACTATTCGTTATTTTTTGTGTTCGAAAACTAAACTTTTTTAGTGAAGTATTTGTACATCCAAAAATTGCTGCGGTATCGACAATCTTTTTTTTCTCTATAAATGCACGCAGACTGCTTAGGGTGGAGGGTGGGCGCGGCCACACCAATCCGTTATGCAGTATGCATAACGGTATTATAAAAACGGTCGTATATGGTCTCCACGAAAGTTACTAGAAAAGGTAATTGAAGGTTAGTGGCGAAATTGCTTATGGAAAAAGATATGAATGAAAACGCATCAACAACAGATATCGGGTTTAGATTTTGGATCAAATGATGAAGGCAGAAATTTACTATACGGTAACGAAACGTCGTTATTATAAAACTTCATTAGCTTGTGGCAAGCGATTCAATGGTAAAACCGATCTATTTGAATAATAATGCAAATTCACTCTTAAGTCTTCTGAAGTGACTATCGTGAAGAGGGAGCATATCGTTTATAAACTTAACGATATGGAAGCTGGTTTTACTGCAAGACTTTCGCTACGATAAAGAAAGCTTTAATTAAATGCAACTTTATAACGAACACATTAGTTCGTGGAACAATTACCGTTCGTTAAGATGATTATGTCCAAGTATTAAGTGAAAGCGTTCGTAAATGAGTACTTTCGCTAAGAACAAGAATTAAAGATGTTATGTTAATATTATCATTTGTATCAAAACGAGTGAGTCTTTCTGTCGGTTCGTATCATAGTGGTTTCACTGTGCATTCCTCGGTGGCGAACATTTAATAACTTCCTTAACCAACATAAGGCTAAGTGTCGATGGTGTTAAGTGAATGAGAGTTACAAAAAGAAATTGGACAAATTAACTGCACAGCCAGTATTTCAAATGGTATTGAAGATGTTTTTTTATTAAACCCAAAGAAATTTTATTTACTTAAAGTAATGTCAATAGTTAGTACTTACACGTACTATCAAATTACGATATACTTTTTGCGGAAGCACATTACACTCTTCTTTGCTGCCTTCTCAAGTTTGTGAATATTTGAAGGCTGAAGATTGCGTTTTTTCAGTGCCACCGCAACTGAGAGAAAGTAGATTCATCTGACCATGTGACTTTCTTCCAGTCTGCAACAGTCCAATTCCTTCCTTTCCATTGCCCACTCGAGTCAAATTTTCCGATTTTTTTTCTAAAATGAGAGGCTTTTTTAAAGGAATACACAAGCATACATTTTCTTCATGAAGTGCACGGTGAACTGTTCTTGTGGAAATCTGTCGGTTTTTAGCTTTAGAAATTGCTTTAGTAATTTCTCAGACTTTTGTCTCGTGTTTTTTGTTCGCAGTAACAGCGGTTTTCAATTTTTGCAATCCCCAGGATACAGTCGAACCTGGTTATAATGAATCCTACGGGACCAGAGAAAATATTCCTTATAACCAAGTTTCTTAATGAAATTCGCTATAGCCAGCCAGATACTCAAAAACGATTGGCTTGGAGAAAATTTATCTTCATTATAAACAGATCTTCGTTATAACCAAACTTCGTTATAACCAGGTTCGACTGTACGCAGTCGTTTTTTCCTGATTAGGCTATAAAAAACCGTTGAATTGTTGTGCAATGGCATTCTATCATTATTACGACTGTTGCATCGTTGTAACCTAGTTTGTTGCAATTATACCACCTTTTTGAGAATGACAAATGGTACTGTACAAAAGTTAGTTTTTTATTACATATAAATTTTTTTTTCAATATCATAAATATAAAAGTGTGCAATATTTTTGTCCCCCCTGTATATACATTCTATTGATAATGGCATAGTTACGAACTTACGTCGAGAAGATACATGTCTTGGCCACAATCTTGTTCCAACATGTTCTGTAGCATAGATTTTCGTATTGATAACGTATAACATTCTAACAAACATTACTTTCAACCTCATGGCCAACCAATAAACTACTAGAAAAGTCTTATATAATAGAGAGGAGTTCAATAAAACAACATATAAAACGGTATTGAAGAAGAGATAACACCTACCATGGAAGTACTTTTACTCTTACAGTTTATTCACTATCGGTAAGTTTTGGTTTTACCCTTGGAAAAGGACTATTTACATAAGCGTGTTACATCAGCATTCTACTTATTACTTTTGTCAGATATTTTGCATCAAATAGCACCTCTTAATATTTCGATTAATTAGATAATTTGGTGTCTAGAATAATTTTCTAACAAGTTTGAGTAATAGTAAAAACGACTGGTATAGATTATATATTTGTACGTAACAATAATTAATACTAACAAGAATACATAGTATGAAATGTGTACACTACTTGCAAATTTTAGTGCTCTTACATTATTATTACACGTATATAATATACCGAGTTGAAAATTTTTTTAAGGCTGCTGCAGAAAGTTTCTCGCATTGTAAAGAGATGCCACACGTGGGAGAGCGTTCGTGTAACGACCTTGGGATTTAGTCGTCTTCCGGCGGAACTCTTAGGCTCGTGCTAAATCGCTATCCAATTAGTGACCTTATAGGATTTATCAATATTCACAAACTTAATCCGACTATCTGTCTACGCTTGCTCTGGATATTATTCAACATCTGAGTCACACACTCGATTGTGATTCGCTAGGGATAATTAACGAAAATCTATCGGTTGGGGAAGTCTTCAATAATAGTAACGCATTAAACACGATTGAATAATAATCCTGATGCCTAAGTTTTGATAAGTTCGATGGCAAGATCAAACTTATTAGCCGCCAATCGAGAAAGCGTTTTATCCTTAATCAGCGATTCGATAAAACTCACCAGGGAATGAACGAAAATACAACTTATATTAAGAGCTATTCTAATTACAAGGATTATAAGGACAAATAGATCAAATATGCTGAAGATGCTGAAGATTCTGAAGACGGTTCACTATTTTGATGCGTAGTAATTTGACACCGCTATTACTATGTTACATTTGACATCATATTTCGGTATATCGGGTCATCTATATTTCTATTTATATCTGCACAAATCTGGTGTCGCTTGTGTACCAAATATTTGCTGCACAGACGGTACCACTGAGAGAGGAATATGTCACCTTTTAGACAGAGAACAACTACAGTTAGTGATGGGCAATAATAATTTACACTGTAAAATCAAATGACATGCAACAGTACAAGTAATGATAGATTAGGGATCTGGTTAAAGGATTGGTATTATCAAATTATTATTATCATCTGTGTTTGACGCAATTAATTAAAACCGTATAAGTTTAAGGAATTTTTTGCATTAATTAAACTTATCACCAATCCGCCTTTCAACATGGCTAACAAGCAAATAAAAGGAAACAACTCCCAGGCATTGTTTGTATCATTTACCAACACAGCAATAAATAACTTGCAAAAAAAGTTAGCGCATAGTTACCCTTCCCTAGAAGAAATATTAATATAAATTGGAAAGGTAAATAAAAGACGTCTACTCAAGATGCAATGTGTTAGTCCGATTTTATGTCTATACCACTGAATAATAAAATACATTAATATGTACTCTGTGTGTATGATAATATTTGATTTGTCAAATTTCTCTAAGCAAAATTCTATAATTTAAATTAAACGTGTTGCTAATTGAAAAAAAAACTTTATGGAAAAAAGTAATAAAGTTTATTATAATTTACACGCATAAGATTAATTTTGCCAGCTTGAACAAAAAAAAAGACTCATAACCGGATTTTTTTCTGGGTTAAGAGGTCTAACAAATGTATCTGCTGCTCTAAAGTAACTTGCTCTTGTTGTTGTTGTTGTGTTAGTGTCCGAGTTCGGGACCTGTCTCAGTTCAGATCAGTCCAGAACCCAGTTGTCTCAGTTCCGAACCCAGACACTCAGTCCAGGTCCAACTGAGGTACAACATTGTTGTAATTAACTATGCAACAACAAAAGTTTAGGTTAGTACAGTTTTTATTTCTATAATTAACATTTGTTAAGCGTTATTCGTATATTAATATAGCGGTTAATTTATTTTTGAATATATTTTAACCACGCATTTACAAAACCAAGGAGATTTTTGAGAGCTACTTATGCCAGTTATTTGCTCGCATAGTTGTAGGCTATCAACTAGATAACAATACTTTTATCATACTACAGTTGTAAAAGCAAAAGAACAAGAAAACTTATAAATTATTCAAAATTTGTAAACTACTGTAACTTGCATAAAACTATGATGCTGTAAAAAAACCAGAATTTTTTATAATTTATTTGTTTACACATCCCTGCCAAAAAGTATTTGTCACTTTATCAAACATTCAAATCAAGTTTCCTCGGAAACTGTATTAACAACTTTTATATTTTCGAAATCCTCCTGTTATGAACTTTTTACCAATACATTGTGGGATTGCCTTCACTATTAATTACAGCTTTAACTTTTTGAGGCATGCTATTTACTAAACTCTCTAAACACTTCCAACCACTCCCCTTCCAAAACTGAAGCTAATTCTCTCTTATTTCTTGGTATGGGTTTGCTTTTCTTCCAAGATGATCCCACAAATGCTTAATTGGATTGAGATCTGGACTCTGAGCATGGAAGAGAAGATATCGAATTTTCCTCTCTCCAGGCAAGTACAGAGCTAGCCCCACGAACAGGAGCATTATCATCTTAAAAGACACAAGTTTTTTCATCATCTTAATCTAAGCTTTCAATAAAAGGAATTAAATAATCTTCTAAAAGTTTTTTTACAGACTTGGCCTGTAATGAGAAGAGAAACCCCCTTTATTTCTGAGAATAACAGGATAAAACGCTTAAGATGGTGTCGCGAACGTAGAGGTGGGATAACCAATGGGATACAATCATTTGGAGTGGTTTCTTTTATTCGAAAATGATGGTTAACAATGGGTTTGGCGTAGGCCTCATGAGAAATATGATGCAGACTGTCTAGTACCCAATACGGCCAAAGAAGTTATGGTTATAAAGTACACGTTTAGCAGTACAAGTACTAATCTGGTAAGGCCTAGGCTGTTGAACAGCTCAGTAATCTCTTCAAGCGACTCTTTCCTATTATCTTTGGTTACTCGCACAAGAGTTTGCCCTTCACGCTCAGTCAAAAGAGGAGGTCTTCCTGAACGAGGAAGAGGTTCAGTGAACCTATCGTTTTCAAATTTGTTAATGACAGCAATGCTAGTAATTCTGGGTATTCCGAGTATTTTTTATGTGAAGTCCAACAATTATTCCAAGTGTAGGATCGGAGATATAGTTATAATTAAAATACTGTCGTAATCGTTTTGACAAATCGACAGCGCTTCCTATATAAATATCCTCTGTAATTAAATTTACCCACATGTAAATACCTGATAGAGACCGATTATCTTCATTTTTTGTTTCATGATATCAGCATTCTCATATAAATGGGTAGGTTTTAGATTCATCTTTACCAGAATAGTTCGAAAACGGTGAGTTCACGAGTTTTAGGCAATTTTTATAAATATAGTAAGTAAAGCTAAAATGTGACTTTATGATTTTTGAAAGCTACGGTCTTTGTCTGTTTGAGAAAAAAATTTTTTGAATGTAGGCTAGCTACGAGGCACAATTTTATATGCCGGTCACAAAGTGACGCAAGCGTCATGTTTTTTTGCAAACTTCACCATAATCTTTCTGAAAGCAAAAATCTCCGGTCTAATATATTATTAAATTTACTTTTACCTTCTCTACTAATGGTGTCAAACCTTGATTACGCAAGTCAAAAGGCCTTGCGTATACCTGGTATGCTATCTACCGAATATACAGCAATGTATATAATCTATTCTATGCTATAGACAAGTTTGGTTATTCGTTAACAAATTAAAAAGATAAATGCAAACATCTCAATTCCGAAAAGCTAGGACATAATACAGCAAGCGATAAACAAACTTTTTGCCAAGTGCGTCTGTGTGCATGTAGCATAGACAACGAAAAGTATCTTTGGCTAAGCTTTCTAGAATAATTGCTGACAATACCTCATTAAAACTAATAAGTAATTAAATTATTTCTAATAAGTAAGCTCTTTGCTATTTGTGAGTTTAAATTAAAATTTTAGTTTAAGCGTAAGTCTTTGCCTCAATTTGGAATCTAACGCTGGTTCTAACACGACGCATAGCGGTTAAACGAGCCTATATGTTTAATTCTGCAATAAACAGACAAAGCGTTTGTTCAATAGTCAAATAGTTTGATGCGATAATACGCCAATAAGAAGTGGAAAATTAAGCAGTTGGTTATTCGATGAGCACAATTTAAGAATTCTTACGGAATCATGAATATTAATGTCAGATGATAAGTGACGACCTATCCTTAGTTTTACAACACATTCAGTATCGTAACCTTATCTTGTCCCTATTATAATAATATGAATTCTTAACTTTCCGGTCAATGATCGCTTTAATATCAATACATTAGACCTTTCCCTTTTTAATTTTCTGTAACCAACTGCCGGAATATCGGAAAAAGAATTGGAAGAAGGGATGACTTTCCCCTTTTAGCATGTTGCATCATGCAAGATATGGTGTACGTGTCGCTGCCCCATCGTCTCTTACCGAACCTTTCCAGAAATTTGATCGAAGACTGATGTAATCGAAGCATATTAGGAGCAAAAATTGTCATTTGAGTATTGTTGCTGTCATATGTTCTTGTGCGCACTTGTATAATATCGCCTGATTAAAGGTAATCCGGCATTTGCTTAATAAGCATCATCTGCAGCCTGGCAATGGCAAGGTTTGCGCTAAAATAAACAAAAATGTTCAAGATAAGAATGAAAAGATTACAGCAAGTTGCAAATGATCGGATACAATGATGAGTATCGTATATAATCTATTTATTTTCGATATAAACTTAAACTAACACAAAATTTTATTCATTATATTCCTATGATAACAGTCTTACAGATTCCCGCATGGCTGATAATAATAAGAAGATTTACTAAGAGATTATCAGATCTGGTTCTCAAAGCATTGGTGTATATCTCACCCTTTGTTGTCTATTATTAATTCTTAATTCAGTAAACAGCATATCCAATTAGTCTTAATTAAGCTGACCGTTATGTTCATCGATTGTTGTTAAAGATCAAAGGAAAGAAAAGATAACAACCTATCTCTTACCGACAACCGATACTTTGTTTACGGCTTGCGAGTTTCGAATCGTAAAGCCGGGACAGGTCAAGCTTACTAGCGAAAACCCAATATAACGTACGTCAAGCAAACTACGTTTAATATATACAATGTAATATTAAAAAGCGTATTTTTATATATTATATTTGCAATTATAATTATAAGTAATTTTAAACAAGGCTTATGTAAGACAATTGAAGATAACGATTGAGCGGCAAATATGAGGTTACTTTCTGTAATAAGGAAACACCATTTAGGGAACTTTATTTGGTTAGTATGTCTACTTTAATAATAAAATCTAATACTGTCTCTACTTTTTCTGCTTAATCTTGTTTGCGTAAGTTTCAACAAGATTATTAAATTTAGATAGAATCTTCTATTCAGCGAGTGCCAGTAAAAGTTTTTATATGGTTTAAAATGACCACTTTATATGCAAGTTTATTTATCGTGTGCCTGAAGAACTACTGTAGACAATGGCAATCGAATTCAATAGATAATTGAATGAAAAGAAGAACAAGATGGTGGGCGCAATTATTAAAAATAATAATAAGCAGATAGGCACGCGCTATTCTTCATAAACCTTTTATTAATTAATCTCACAATTTCAGTAACGCATTCCAATAGAAAACCTGATTCTATTGGTCAAGAAAAAAGAAGCATTGTTTAACCTGCTTATTGTTACATCGAAACTGAAAATTGCACCAATGTATAAAATTATTTTAACAAACCGTCCAAGGCAAACGTGTACGCTCATTTAAACTGTTGCCGTCCTGCCTATCACAAAACGTCTTAATAGATCAAGCATCTGATAATACATTGCTCTAATAATCTATAGTTGCATGCTGCCTGGCACAAACATCGTAAGTCATTGACCGTCATACACTTGATTTAATTATGATGGCTGCTGTATTCTTGTTAATATTAAACACAGGTCATCAAGCATGTATCAGCGTAAGATCTATCAACCTAAGAAATAAGTATAAAGAAAACCGATACTTTGAATGTTATCCGCATCCGCTGTCGTCACCGGTCTGTTGTTGTTATTGTCATATGAGATGTAAATATTTATTGAAGCATTAATAGTTGTTCTTCCCTGTAATTGGTTCATTCGGATCGCGATCTAAGATTAAATTTGTGTAACCGTGTATCCATGCGGTGCATTATAAATTCGTTAATGATATTTAACGTTTTCATTTGGATTTGAAGCCATTTAATACATGTACATGTTCTGATCAAGATCACTATCGACCAATTTGGATAAAAAAAAAAGCTCGAATAAATATTTACCTCCAATAATTTATGTATAGTCGGACACAACGAGTGTATGGTTATGATGGAAAACTTATAAGCGGTTGCCACAGGTTATTATTTAACTTATATTTGATGACGTTTCCATTAATACTGTATGTGAATAAATTAACCAATATTCTCACTGTGTTTTTTTTTTTTTTTTCAAATTTGTCTCATGTCATCATAAATTCAACTTTCGAGATTCTCTAAACATCTCAAACATAAAGCCTTAGTTTCTATGCCAAGACAGAAAAACATGTCTGGAAAATTTATACTTTATGGTATGCGTATGGGAAAGCTAGCAAGATCAGTGTAGTAGAGATTAAGGTCAAAAGTGTACGATTTCGTCGTAGGTGATCGGCAATGTCAGTAGATCAAAAAACCGTCGCTTTTCAAAGCTAAAGTCTTTATTTATTACATTAGTAAAAATTTCCAAGTCTCGTAAACCGACGTGTCTCAATTCGAAAACAATTGGCTACATCGCTCAGAGATACCAGTCTTTTGACTGAGAGCATGAGCAAACTCATGTACAATTAGAAAAGTTGTTTGAACAGTTACGGAAAGTTCAACAGCCCTAGTCATTACTCAGAATAGTGCGGATTGAGGTACATGTTATTTAGGAATTTAGTAAATAGCTGCCAAGACGAAGTTTATCATGTTGGTAGTGGTAGAAAACAGACATGAACGTCAGTCTTGCGTGAATAATGTTTGCCATCCCAACATTCTAACTTAATCATTAGGAGAATCTTTATTCTCTGTTAGTAAGCATGTATGTATAAATTATAAGTTTGTTTTTTTTTCCACTTTATGCAACATAAAAAGTGAAGCAGGAGTGAGTCTTGTTAAAATAATAACTGTCGCATAGTAGGTTGCTTAATCAAGAAAGAAATTTAAATATCTTAAACGAATGCAATTGTGAAAATAACCAATTAGCCTTGGTAAAACTAGTTTACTTCAAGTTCAAGCAGAAAAGTTCAACTCAATCTTCATAGTGGGGGAAAGAAAATTAGTTAGCAAGAATAATCAAATAGTTACTTACGGTACTCAACCATTTTCGTTGTGTTACAATTGAAATGATCATCATTGCGAACATGAAACTGACAAATCATTTCAGTGTACAAGTTCCCTAAGAAAAGACGGCATATCTTTTATTAGGATAATCTGCGGATCATTATTTAGGTGCATGCTATAAAAAGGGATAAATAACTCTTATTAATAATTCGTAATCAACATTGCGAACTATCATTTGACGTCATAGCCAAGACATACGGAAAGTATTCGTCAACCGCCGAAATGTACTCGTTAACTGCATGACGTTATTCTCGTACTCATCTTTCTGACGCAACGAATGAACAATATTTGTTTGAGATGACTAATAGAATTGTAATCTCGAACTCGAGCAAAAAGTTAATTTATTATAATGGAAGAACCGCTCATCCGAAAACAACGTGACCAAACATAATAATTTTTATTACTCTTTTGTTTAACAGCAAGTGAGCAAGATATTGTATTACACGTAAATTTGACCATAACACACGCAAAATGTAAAGTTAAAAGATTCCCTGACTATGCAATAACCACCACATTCATTATATAGTGCTATTTGACTACCTTTTTGTTTCGCAAATTTATTTGTCACGCATACCCTATTTAATTAAAGACATGAAATTTTATAAAATGAAAAAGAAAGAGAGAGAAGAGAAGAATAATAGGAGTACCCAAGGAAATACAAACTGATTAAGCAAAAAGAAACCCCTTTCCTGTGATTTTACTAGAAAATGTGACGTTTTTGGTAGGCGTGAAAGCGATAACACTTTTGTGATACCCCTTATACTACAAACGTCACCCACATGTACGAGATAAATTTAAAACAAGTTAATGCCTGCTTTATAATCATTGTTAAGAAAGACTAATTGGGATACGTGAACCAAACGTTTTTCTAATATCATGGCTAGCCAAAGCAGTAATTGTTCAAGGAACGGTATCATCTAAAAGTAATAAGCTGCACATTAATAAATCAGATACCGTTGAATAACGCCAACTTTGTTGTCTCCGCGAGTACAGAGTGTGACAAACATGTATACTTACCGTGGATTACAAAAAAAAATTGCAGATCTTTTTATCCTCGGATATTCGCCATGTATTAGTCGCTTATAAACTGTATTTGTCCCTTCGTAATGCAACCGCTGTGGACAAACGCATACACAGTTACGTAAGCGATATATAAATGTCGTGCGTATTATTTCTGCAAGATGAAAGAAACTATAGTTGATTTCTAAAATTACGCGAGTAGAGATCAGATTTCCTATTTGGCTTATAAACTCCTGATATGAACAAATGGGATTCAAACCCTTTAATGAGCAATCGATGCGTAAGGTAAGCGAAAGCACAATGAGTATTTTTTTATCCGACATGAAAGTATTATGTAATCAGCATCACATATGATATTAATAATGATAACGTGGGATACATATTCTGCTCCTTTTTTTGGATATTACTAACAACCATTCCAGTAATATGGAAGTCTATCTGTCAACTATCAAGCGTTTGCTTTATCTTTCTGCTCTGGACCATATCTGCTGGAACAAAACATCGGATCACAAGTCCTAATCAAATTTTGCCAAAAAACAATATGAACGTACACGTGCGATTGTCCATTGATAACAAACTACGATCAATGACCATTGATTGGCACATGTCGTAACGATAAATGACCGATTCTAATACCAGACGTTATTTCTATAATCCAGCCGATTGTGTATCTATCAATCAAAATATAGCGGTTTAAAACAAACGGGGCTTAAAATCAAAATCTTCACGCCCCAAGTCCCATATGGTTACGGTAATTGGCATTGTACATTAAATCCTGGTTGATTAAACACAATGTATCACTGATATGCTTTCCTAAACGATAGCGTCGAATATTCGATGTGCATAAAGCATACATCGCTCTATCGATAATTATTCTGTGTAACGTGTTTACACGCATTATTCTAGATGTCAATACTATTCTTTTCCGTCATTCACTCAGCCGACGATCCCTACTTCTATATAAAAACCCGCAGTCAATCAAAACGTCTTGGAAAAAAGCCAATTATAGTATAGTACGCCGTCTGTCCATATTCCGTAATTCCGATTTCTTACCCTGTTGAGCTTCAGGGGTCATTTGCTGTGTCGAGATCGACAAATGATCCGCCAATAAGAAGGATGTTTATTAAAATCTTCTCTGAGAGACGAGAGGCTGTCAAGGGTCAATCCTGGAATAGATTGTACCGGCTTTTTTTTTTTTTTTTTAAGAAAAAATAATGATTAACTACATCGGAAAATTGCAGACCAGTCATGTAAAAACAAATTGATAACGTAAGCATCCAATACTAATATAGCTCATTGAAGAACCCCCGCTTGTCCCGTTCGGAAAATGCCGTTTCGGATATGTCCACAGTTCACAATCTCCATTCTGTTCTTTTTCTTTCACCAAAAAGTTTTAGAATATTATTATATCTATAATTGGTTGTCGTTGACGGTTCATCCCGCCGTTTATGTGACATCAATCATGATCTTTTGTATTTGTCGATTTGAGGGGTGGCAATGTTGTAAGGTTGTGTAATTTGCAAAAAACGGGGCGGATATTTTCGATCGATTGTGTATGGACATGAATTCAAGAACAGGGGCTACTCGTTCGTTATTTGTTTTGCCTCTAAATTAGCATGCGAATTCTCCCGTCGATGGTACAAATAAGATGCCAGAATGGCAACACAGAAGCAAAGAGAAACGGCATTATTTGATTCGGGATTGGAAATCAAGATTTGACAGTACAATGAGAACAATGTGTTATACCAACTCTAATTCGTTCCTATCCGTATTTTTGACAATGATCTTCATTTGACAAAAGTACTGCATGTGCAGTTCTGTCCTTTAAAACCTACCCTTTGTGTCGATTGACACAATCATGTATTACAATATCAAATTTATCGGTTATCAGTAAAGTTCCGTAAATCACGTAACTTATTTTGGCTATGCTCTTTTTTGAAAATTGGAACAGGTGAGGCATGCGCATGTGCAACATGTAGAGTAAACATTGCGCAAGTATTATCAAGAACGTACTGTATAGCATCTTTGGGTAACGATTTTAATTTCTGATTTTCACGAGGAAATACATATACTTGCCCAGTTTGACTTTTTGAATGTTCTGGATGCTCTGGATGCTCTGGACGTTCTAGATTGTCTGTTTCATAAATTCGGGTTGCTTTTTTGTGAGACTTGCATTCTATGTGATTAATTTGTAACAATGCAGGAACACCCAAAAGCCTGCATTTTTTGCGAATAAGATGGTGTGTTACTAAAAACTTTTCCTACCACAGGAGATTATCTTGTGTATCGATTGTATAGAGATATATATAAATAAATATATATAAATATAAGAACTCATTTATTCCGTAATGACAACGAACTTTCACTTGTATATTGTGTTAGCTGGCTGACAAATAAATGTTGGGCTGCAGTATTAATAATCAATTGAATGCATCTGGAACTGGTGTTTTCGTACACGCATGTACTGTATCTCCTGAGTGCAATTGACTTCCTTGTTCACTTGATCTTGTATAAGCATAAAGGGATTATGCGGCTTCAGTAAATCAGCATATCAACTATATCTTGCTAGTTACAGAATGGATTGTCTTTTTGCCTATTCATAAAGTGGGATGCTTTTTGCACTAACGACTACTTTACTGTCTGTTATTATTTACTATCAATTATCTACTTTTATTTTTATTGGTTACGCCGTCACTTAATAATACGGAACATTGTTTTTCCATTGACGAAACTTAATATACTACACAGGAAGTCTGGTTTAACAAAGACTCACTATGGTTTTATATACTAAATTCTCCTTTTGAAGTATTTGTAATGTTATTTAATGGTTTTGGGCGGGATTGGGCGTTAGCTTGCAAATTTATCTCTGAATGCGATTGGCCCGAGGCATTCACTTTTTGATGGATATATCAATTACGGGTTTTTGAACGTGTTCACTATACAAATTTGACTATTTTCAACACAATGTTTACAAGTTGCACAAATATGTGCTGCGCTATGTGGTCAGTGCACTGATAAGAGATAATGATAATGATAAAATAGAGTCGTATGCAAGATTTGTACTATGACTATTAGTTGCCTGTTGTTGATATGAGAATTTGGCAAGAAACAATCCTCGACTTTTATAGTAGCTTGTTTGGATTGACACCTGCTGTTGATATAATGCGCCGGCCAATTTATATAGTACTAATTTATATGCTTTACGTCATGATACCAAATCTGTAATCTGTAGAGAAAAAAACGATCTTTTTTGATGGTGATGCAAAAGAGAATTAAGAATTGAACGTTTATGGATTTATATCGGCTATAAATATGGAAGAAAATAAACCCTTTACTCTTTAGAATACATACAGACATTGATCGCCATATAAATACATGAAATGCACACTATGACATATACAATACAATACACTACACTACACTACACTACACTACACTACACTACAATACAATACACTACAATATACAATATACAATACACTACAGTATACAATAACAATATACTAGCTTGTTGGTTTTTCAATTCTTTTTAAACCTTCCTTTGTTGGTTCGGGGATTTTTAATATACGGTTCAGGAAATTCAAAGTATTAGCTTAACTATTTAAAGAACGGCATCACATCTGTCACAATATCAAGTGAGCGATCAGCTGAATAAGTGCATGTGGTTCTCGTTAACGTGATATTATTTGTCACATGTGCATGTGCATAGAGTGTGGAGAGAGAAATAGTGACCGATTGTGTATCATGACAAGGAATCTTCACAACGACTTATAACAAGTGTGTGTTTTGCGTCACCTGCATCCAATCGCCAGTTTGCCATATTACCAATGCTCACATTGATATCTTTTATCTTTCGTCAATATCTCTCTCGTTTTGCTTTTCCCATGTGTTGTGATTGGTGATGATGTTGTGCAAGGCAACATTAGTAACATTTGCTATATTACGGATAAAAAAAAATATTCATCCTGAGAACGGCTATAAGCCCTTACTGGCCAATTATTTCACTGGCTAATCGAACCATCTATTTCTCCAATCACAAAGATCGTTGTTATTATATTTGGAGTTTGTTGTGGTTTTGTTTTGTTTTTTGTTCTTTTTTTTTGTGTGTATAGATAAATATTTGATAAATACTTAATTTAATGCGCACAAACAAAGTGTTATTGGCAGTCCATTATATTGTTACTATTGGTATACGCCACCTCTCAATGACTATGATTCTAGTACCAAATTCCTTGTTCTAACGTCCTTATCATGTTCTTATTGTCGCACTTATGTCTCGATTTACATGAACTATCTACTAGTTTACTGTTTTGGGCGACAAAACTCGTGCGATTTACTGTAATTATCAACACTATAGTTGAATAGCTACTGAATCATATGTAAATACTGGTCAACAAGAGTTGGGTTTCTCGTACGATAACCAAACCATTATACAACCATTCCCGCTTAAATACGCTGTGCTCCCACCTTATCTAATCTCGATTATGTATCAATTTCTCGCACAAATAACACATTCAATCAACGCGTATATTGATGCACAAATGGACATAGGCTCATTCGGGGTCATCTTTTCAATTACAGCCAATAAGATACGGTCTCTAGTATTTAACCAGCAGTAGCACCGTCGCTGTGTAAGCAAGTCCCACCAACGTTCTAGATGGAGAATAAAGAAATCAATAAAAATCAAACAACAATGACGGGAAAATCTGACATATAGTGCGATTCCGGTAATATACAATGATAATGATAATGATATTTACTTATTTCATTTTCCGTTATCATTGATGAATAATTGAATATCATCGTATACAAGGGTATTGACCACGTGGGATAACCTTACATTAAATGCTTGATTGGTCAGTTTAGAGTATCAGAAATATATGCTAGCTACAATAAATATAAATTAGGACGATAACTGGTCATGCCATGAAAGAAAAATTAGAATATCAAATTGCTTCCTTTTCGACTGCGAATTGGTATGATACTAACCATTAGAAAACATGCGTCAACAGATACCATGCATTACATAAATATGAATTATTAATAGGGTCATATAATCGATCATTAATTCCAGCAGCAAGTTTGCCGTTGGGACACACACATCAACAAAGTTCTATATATGGATTTTTCAATACCAGGCAACAACAATTTGTCTTAAAGAATAGGATCAATTGAACGATCGGGGGAGCGGGGAGGGGGAAGTGCAGACATTATTAATCGGTATATATGTTAGCGAAGCTCGTTACACATTTTATATTAATATTATAAATTTTGTGTTAGCCTTATTTTGAGTCTAATAGATATTCGGCATTTTATACTGTATGTGTAACTATACAGCGCCACAGAGATGCAAGGTATATAAAATACCTTGGTTCTGCAAATTAAGTAAATTTTAACATTTATTAAATTCATTGCTTGCTTGTATTATTGGAGAGCAGCCTCTCTCTCCAAAAAAACAACTCGCATTTATTACAATTAGAGCAAATTAATATGAACAATATTTCAGTTTATAATCGATACATTCTACTGAACGTAAAGAGTAACCGACAAAAAATTAAGCAGACAACGCAGCTGGGCGATTTATCGACAGAGTCGAGCACCTTTCTGTGATCGCGGTCTGTATCAATTATACGACATATTATACGCATTTATACGCATTCATACGAATAAAGTATCACTAAATATATACGCGATATACAATTATGGAGATTACCGACCTGATCAGGTAATTCAAACTATATTATTATTATATGTGCATGTATATAATGTGCATAGAGAGCAAGGAGAACGAACAATAGAACGTATCTATGACAAAGAAGAGGAAACTGTGTCCCGTAGTTATAGGTACGGCAAGAATATTTTGTCGGTAATGACTGCAGCAGTAATTAGCCCACCGCACGCTAACACACTTGGATAATATTACCAATCAACAACGAATATTCCTCTTCTAATTCATTTAATTTCTTCTTTACTTCGAAACACAACACACAAAAACCCAGCCAAGGCACAGAACAACAGAACCAACCATCTCGACAATATCTGGCACAAATGCATCATTCGTCCTCGTTTTTACAACCTATGTCGTCCTTTAACTCACATTTACAATTAGAATCTAATCATATGAACTCTACACCGTTCAGGAAGGACTCTACACGTAGGAAATCACTATCGGAATTATCCACACATATGCAGATGCAGTCTTACTATCAACAACAGTATCAACAAACACCCTCATCCCTTTCATCTTCATCACTCCTGTCTCCACAACATATGCCGCCATCATCACCAACCCACTTGCCACCGATTTATCCACATCTTTCTGCGTCTCCCTCCTCCATAACGCATACTCCCTCACAGCTTCATCATTCACCATCCATTCATACATCAATCCACCACACACAAGCACCTAGTCGTAGATTAGCGCATATACGCAGCGAACAAAAAAGAAGAGAAAATATCAACAGTGGTTTTGAAGAATTAAAGAATATCGTTCCGACTTGTCGTGGATGTGCAGATTCGAAAGCGATCATTTTGAAAAAAGGTAAGATGAAGGGGTTGAATAAGGAGAGCAATATATATACACGTGTGTATGCGTGTGTGTGTGCGTGTGTGTGCGTGTGTGTGCGTGTGTGTGTGTGTGCGTGTGCGTGCATCGAGTATATACAAGTGCATTGATTCAGTGGTATCCGGTAAGCTTTGTTATGACAAATACTATCTTCACTATTAGTGATTTCATGATGATATGGTCTGTATCTCTGACAAACGTTATTATCATAAGGATATGGTTACTATTATATTGCTACACTATTCTCATATCGCAAATCTCATCTTATCTATGATTACTTTTTTTCCTTGTTTTCCTTACAGGTCTAATGCAATATCTGCGCATCTTATTTCAATCTTTTCCCGTCTCATTCCTCTCTGATCATCTCGCATGTAATGTGTGTGGGTAAAAAAAAAAAAGGCAAACAACAAATGCGCTGTTTAACAAGCAAAGCATGAAAAGACAATCGTGCATGTGTGCAGTGAGGAGCTGCTACAAGAATGGTAGGCAAATATTATGTAGTAGTATATATTAACGTATACGATTATAATAACATCATAGATTAATTATGTCATTTCACTATTTAGATTTTGTAAAACAGACACGTGGCGTGGGAGTATGGGCTGGGGCTGAACATTTTGTGTTGGGGGGGGGGGTGAGTCTTCTTCCCACCGTCGGATATTTTTTTTTCTCCATGGAACCTAGATGCATATCAGGAACAAAACAATCGAAAGGGAATGATCAGGGGTAAAAGATGAAGGAATGAAAATGACAAGATCAATGCTATTGCCACAAAAGGAAACATGACGAAATCGAGGGCTCCGTCAGGATTACGTTGGTTTGCGCACAAAAAAAAAACAAACCACACACATACACACATAACACGCATATTTGCACGTTAACCAACCATTGATCCAAAGCTTTTTCTTACTAATTCATTCTTTGATCTCATCTCACTTCAAATCTTCCATACTCAATTACAAGCCGTACACTACATTCAGGCTTTAGAAACCGAAGTTCGCAAGCTCAAATCACCTTCAGTACACGCAGATCATCCTTCACTAGAATCGCCTTCGCTTCCACCTGTACCGATCGCATCTGCCAGTAGTCTTCATGAACCGCAATCATCGCACTTATCGTCATCTAGCAGAAGCAATCCATCGCATTCGACATATGGTGTCAATGACATGAGAGCACGAACGGAAGTGAGGAAACATGATGACGCGCATAATAATTGCATGTACAACGAAGGGCCAAACAACTTGGACAAGTACTCTCAAGTACGCTCACCCTTACCGGGGGTGAGACAGTCACTACCTCCGGTTCGTAGTTTCTCCCAACCATCAATAAACGCATTCAACCTTGAACAGGAAGGAAATTATAACTACAGATTTGAACACTTGAAAAGAACAAGCACCGAATGGAAAAATGATTGGGATGGGTGTCAGGCGTATGGGAATGGTTATGCAACAAATGGTTACATGTCAACAGCGTTGGTAGGTTCGAGCAGAAATGAATACGGACTGAATGTAATCGACAATGCAAGGAGAGACAGGGTCTACGAGGAAGGGAATGAAAGAGATGAAAGAGTAGGAATAGGTGTAGGAAGAGATATCAAGTTTGAGATGGTAGGACATTCGTATAGAATGGATTAAAGCGCGATTTTGGACAAACACTGCTCGGGGACGGAATGTTGAGGCAGAAAAGAATTAATCCGATCAATACGGCCTCATTTCTTGTACTCTTTCTCTCCTGCTAAGATTTTTTTTTCGTTTTTCAATTTTTTGATCTCTCGTTTCATTCGTTTCTCACTTCTACATGCAATGTTAATGTGTGTGCTTTGGTTGTGCCGCGCGGAAACAAGATACATTTTAGACTACATTACATTTAACGTTTTTACGAATAATATTACTTGGTGGCATGGAAGAAAAGAGAAAAAAAAACAAACAATGGACGGTTGGAAAGCCTGCATCGACGAGTACAGTATGAATATTACACAAGATTACGGAACAACATGCATAATTAAGGATAATATAGGCTTATTGTAAGAACGGCTGAGAACAAAGGGTAAGGGATATAAGAAGTAAAAAAAAAAACGATGACAGGGAATTCTAGCTTCATTTTGGAGCACACTTCTGTATAAAAAAAAGGTATAACTAAAAAGTATGTACAACAATAATTGTAAGTGAACCGTTCTTTTGTCTAATTATGGGCAAAGAATAAATTTAAAGGGAAAAGTTACATGAATATGAAGAATATATAATACGCAGCTCCGCCATCACATGACTACCACAGGGGTTTTTCGATTGGGGCTTTTAAACTAGCAGAGGTTTGGATGCTCTTGCAAAGCGTTAACTGGATTGAGATCAGAGCCTTGTATTAGCCACAATTGAAATATCGATATTATCAAGACCAGGAAAGCGCACTCGGCTAAAACTGTCATTATACACAAACAACATCATTAGGCATATGCAGCTTCTGTTCCTTTCCCAACAAGGAATGAGTCTTTATATCGTATACAATAGCTATATTAATATATACGATTTCGTAGTGATGCACGACGAGTACATTCGTCCCATCTAACTTTCTTAAGAAAGCCGTTTCCCGGATAAGTTATCGCATGCAGTCTTATTCCATGGAAAGTTCTGTTTACTGCAATTCCTGCAGTAAACAGTACTTGTGATACTGTGCTTTGACTTTTTCGGTTTCGAGGGTTTGTAAATTACTACTAGGGTGCTTACTTGCCCACAAGTCAAGTTATTGTTCGTTTGTCTTATCAGTTTGAAGTTTTCCTGGTGCAATAAGCCAAGCGAGTCTCCAGCTTGTTTGTTGAACATTGAGAACTTTCTCTGTTGGAAATTATAAGCCTGGGCATTAGAAATCATGTAGCGTAAATGGTGCTGTTATATCGTTATACCATCTCAAGCAAATGACCTTATCCTATATCTGCACTCTTGATTTAGTCATAGACTGTTGTCAAGCAATTCGGTTAAAGAAATAAATCTTCTTAATTGAGTTTTTTATGATTTGTTAAATAATCTGGTTAACGGATGGGACTTTCTATGAAAATGAAGTTTAACAACTATAACTGCTGTCTTAGATAATGGTTCGATCAAGTTGAATATCGATAGGTTATTAATTCAACTCATTGGGATTTAACAAATTGTTCTGATTGTGCGTATTCCATGTGAGAGAAAAAGAACGATATTCACAATCTTTGCTTACGAAATTTTCTGACATTTAATTTCTCCTATTGACTTGTGTTTGGATGTGCTGTGTGCAGCAAACGTATGCAAGGTTAATAATGACGTAAAACGGTTTAATCATCTACAAATATGACAACAAGGCATTATTATTATGTAATCAGACATATCAGAAAAATTGAGTCGTAAGTGTAACCTTTTGTCAAAGTACATCAAGCTCTGGCCGCCACGCTTTCTTTAAGGATATGTGATCTGATCTGCTTGTTTAATTTGGGTAACCGAAAATTTAAGCTTTCCACGAGAACATTACTTCAGATCACTGTTTCTATAGAATTTATCCGATGTAACCTTACTTTTATAAAACATCTCCTGATTTGGACGCGTAATTTTACAACAAGTAATAATATGAAACGCCGTTGCCCCCTGTTTCACAAGTTAACCTTATCCCTTAGTATTAGTATAGTCTAAAGAAGTTAATTTACATATGTGGAAATGAAAACTACTGTACATTATAGTTTCGGAATCTCCTAACCACTTTCAATCAAAACTGAAACTAGTTTGCTGACTCTAAACTGACATAGACGGCTATCCAACACCTAAACAACATCGTCACTGTGGATTTCAACTCCAGAACCTTATTCCCACGCACAAACACGCCAAGAATTTCTCAACAGTCGTTGTGCGATGATAATGATGATAGATAAGTGTATCACTCACTGGTTTACATAAGTAGCTTATAAAATATAACAGCCGATGGAAGATAAGGAATCTTTAATCTACAAGTTTCCTTAAAATAATTAAAAAAAAAAAAAACAAAAAAACTTTGTACTTTCACAGAGGCGTAACAGCAAATGCAGAAACATACAATCATGCATAATCAGTCTACAATAGTATTGTCTATCGGGATATCTTGCTGAAATTTAATATCTTTACTGCTATAGTTGATAATCTACAAGATTTAAAGTTGTCTTATTCTCAATCTATTCGAAGACGCTTACTATGGTTGACTATAAATTGTTTGTAGTATTAACCGTGAACTGTTATACGTACGTAAGCCATCAATAATTTCAAAATTTGCGGCAATTGGGAATGATTGCTGGCATAAATTATGGAATTAGATGGTCGAGCATGTAGTTTTATAACAACATATTTTTATGGTTGTAATTGCAACTATACGGTTTGTCGATGCTTAGAGCACGTATGTTGAATATTAAGTAATCAACCTTTATCGTGTATGTTGAATAGATTTTTGGATATATATATTTGCTCAATGAACAATAAAATTCTCGCGAATAACCATCAAGTACATGGGGACGAAGTATTGCACAATTGTAATTTATTCAATTCCATAAACTTTTTATAGGACCCCTTACTTCATCAGTTGTCTGAATATAACGTGTCATGATGAGCAGAGTAATAGATTAGTAAAAACCCCAATTTTATGCTTTGGCGCATAATGAGTCTCGCTAAAGAGCTTATTCCTCATGAGTACGGTAAAAAAACTAGCTGGATGCAAGAACATAATAATCGCAAAAAAGATAAGATACTATCGCGCAACAGTTTCAACGGGTTTTCACTATAATCATTAAAAACATAATCAGTAAAAGAAGAGTGAAATCCGCGTCAGCGAAAAATATACCATTATCTTGTGCCCAACCAAATTCAAGCTGTTGCTGTAATCGGAAGAAATACTGAATGTTGCCATTTATTTAAGTAAATCAAAAAATTTTCATGTTTAAAGCAAATTTTCAATATCTTAAAAACAGAACCGTGCAATACTTTTCATACGCACCAAAGCAGAAAATTGGAATTTATTGTTTCGCTCATTATGACACGTTATATTAAATAAACATTAACATTTCATTCAGACAACTGATGAAATAAGTGGTCCTAAAGTTAGTTTTTTTATTTCATATAAAAATTTATGGAATAATTTTGTACCCCCTGAATAAAGCCATACACCTCAATAATTAGAGGGTGCAGACATATGAAGCTTTGTTTTTCCAATTACATGTAACGTCGCGTTGAAAACGGTAGACTGTTGCACACAAGGGACAAAAACGTTAAAATCACAGGCTTTTCAACCAAATCGGGTGTGAGCGATTGATAGATGCCTTTCTGTTTACTCGCCTGTCATCTTATTGCAACACACGTATGCAATGGTTTGGTGCTCTTTTATTAATTTGGCTAATTCGGTTGGGTAAAATAATAATAACGGTAATTTGTTTTCTCGAGCAAAAAACTCTGAAATCTTGATACACTATCCGAACGTATCGTTGACTCTACGAATCAAATTGTTTAAAACTTCTCATATTGTAGTCCCCGGCGAAAATAATGGCGGCCAGTATTTTTTTAATATATCGATTTTGTTTTTATTATTTTTTAAAAAAAATTTTATTTAACAGAAGTTAAAACTAACATTATAACTCGCAAAAAAACCAAGATGAAAAGTGGCTTCTTTTTAGATCTATATTAATTTAAGCCTAATATTATGAATAAAATTTTGAGTAACTTGACAAAAAGCAAATGTAAAAGCTTTTTTACATCATCAGATTCGATTATATCAGGCAAACATTGTATTTTTCGACTTGTAATCTTCTAAATTTTAATTAGCAAGTCTAAAAACGCGAACATCTTGTAGTAAATTTGAGACTGTTAAAGACAAGGGTATTTTTAATCATGCCTGACATATTAAGTAAATAAGAAAAGTAACAATACATTTACATATTTAATAGCAGATAACCGATTTTTGTATCGAATTTTTTATAAAAATTTTAAAAACGATTGTCACCGCCATTATTTTCGCCGGGGACTGTAGATTTGTAATAATAATAGTAGAGGAACGATTCAGAAGATATGCGTATAATGTCTTCATTTATGCCAACCAAGACAAATTTATTTATATAATTGCGGGCATTTGCAGTAAATTTAGTACCCTGACATAATAATAATATATTTACGCAAATAAAAAGGTTTACGGAAGTAAAAAGCCTTTCTCTCAAAAACTACGAAATTAAAAAAAAAAAACATCAACTACATTTTTTATTATTTAATAATAAGCTTACAACGTGACATGTTTATTAATTGCGTCAGCTCGGGTGTTTTGCTCCACTACTCAATTATAAAAATGGATTTGTCAATCTTTGGCGGTTGACTTTTCTACATTTCTTTAACCATGCTTTACAGATTTTGATAGACTTTTATGCTTCAGATTTTAACATGCTCATATTAATTATTGAAACAGAATGTCGATACAAAATTGATGGGGGGGGTTTTTTTCGTGTACAAAAACTACCCGCGCGCGGAGAGATTTAATTGACCGAGTGAGTTTGCAGAAAGATTAAAATAATTGAAACTTTGAGAGTTTTTTCCAATACCATATGTTTCAATTACTTCTTTGCCATCTGACATTAGGTAAAAATGAGCTACTGCAATGAGCTGCTATATACGCATAAGCCATTCTATCTCAATTAGAGCTTAGAGATAAGCAAAAAACACTAGTGTCTTGTCCAGCTATTGTGGCTCAAGCTAAAAAAGCAGCCCTATTACAGTACTATTGTTACGCTCATGCTTGTTTCCGCGCTGTTGGCAGTATGCACATTAATGCCTCATCTTAAGCCTTTATCTGTATAATGTCAGAAGAGATATGCGCTTGAGAATAGTGTTGTCTCGGCACAAATTTCCAAATTTATAATTGCAATAAACTTGCTGTCAATCTTTATTATTAGCTTTCTTGCCTGTGCGTAAACACTTTACCGCTATACATACTCTATTAAAGTACAAAACGCGAATTTGGTAAGTTACGCTTACTTTTGTAGTAGACCGCGAATATTATTAGTGACACAAGCCTCAATTCTACAGTTTACTGACTTTCGAAACCATTGGCCGTAATTCCTCACTCAACTATATTCACTATGGTTATTACTAAGTAAAGGAGATATTTGCTATAGTAATCGCTCACTATAATTGCTGTTAGCAACAAGGGAGTGTGCTACATGGGTGTATATTAAGCAAATTTACTACTGGATGATTTTATCAATTAATAATATCCAGCCAAAGGTAACTATTCTAGATTGACCGCAAGTAATACCAGAACTTATTTGCACTTTTCCTTTATTCTATGGTTTGATCGAATATCTGAACATGCCCTATGCTCCTATTAATTACGGACATTTCCTAGACATGTTGAATCGCCAGGATTTTACCGCTGCTAATATCATGTCAAGATAATATAAATTAATTCTAATTTGCATCGTATAATTAATAATGGGGTAATAAGTCATTTGGAAAATATTATATCTAATTCTTACTAATCGAGTGTAACATCTTTTAAAGTGAATATTCACTTCATCGCATAAATCTTAATGCCGATTATTATGCATCTATAATTATACGGAGACTGCTGCGCTACAGCAGTCATTAAATGATAATTTTCCATTTTACATTAGTTGCGCAAAATTGGAGCTTTGAGAGACAAACTGCGTAAATAAGACATTAGATATGTTGTGTCTGAGTTTGGAATCAGAACCCAGTCACTCAGTCTAGAACTGAGACAGGTCCCCAACCCATTATTATATAGCCTTGATCTTGATGGAGAAAAGAAAATTAACACATCAGTAAATCCCGACAAAGTTGTAGCTATTCAAGGCGAGTTTTGGTGGGCGAGGACAATTTACCAGTCATTTAATTTATATTTTTCTATCCCTTCAAAAAGTGACATTAGCAATCCACTCAAAACTTTTTTTCAGAGTTATCCTTGTTTCTAACTGGCTATCATTTCTTTAATCTCGTAATAATAGAAAATGTCTGAATAGTTAAACAAAAACTTTTATGTTAATAGAGAAGTAACGGCAATATTTGCAATTAAAAATTAACACTAGTAATATTTATGGCATTGTATTAAGATTGAGCGACACGCAATGTTTAGGTTTAAATTGTTCTAAATAGAATTTTGGGCAATTTAATATATACATAGTGGCTCCTGTTACAATCCAGGTATACTTGGTAGAAATTTATACGTAAACAGAGATGCCGTTAAACCGAGGCTGACGTCTCGCACGGACGGCTCCGGTTTAACGGGAGCCACCATATATGGATATGTTTTTTAAAAGGCAGTTATAGATGGAGGAAATTATATTGTAGTAAGTAGATATGCTCAAGTTGCAAAGTAGATGCAAGAAAATTTTGTAAAAAAACAAAGCTTTGTAATAATAAACTTGTAAAATTTGAATGATAAAGCTTAAGAGAGAACAAATGTTGTAATAGTAAAAAAAAATTCGACAGAGCTGCAGGAGTTGTCACTAAAGAAGCATAGTAATTTAAATTAGTTTATCGTCTCAAAGGTTATCAACTTTCCTTACATTTGCAATATAATAATGTAAAAGTATTGCCAAAGCTCACTAAGCAATAGAAAAAACAAAAACTAAAATTGTTTATAAGCAAATTTTTCAATGGCTTCGATTACAACCCATTTTACTACATAATGATGAATATGTTGGTTGCATAGCTAGCCTTTAAATCTGCCCTCTATGCTGAGAATAATATTTGAAGCAATTAGCTAGATTTGTTTTGTTTTGGTGGGTTTCTAATTTCCGCTTCAAAAGAATATCAATAAATGAAATACACAAGAGTATTCTAACTATTTTTTGAATTGACTTCGAAAGTCGAGATTATTGAGTTTGAAGAATAAATACTTATTATGTAAGTAGAATTTATCAACGTTATGTCAAAACCTTTAAATGCCTTTTGCCGTAGTAATTTTGCAATCGGCTATTTGTCTTAAATATGCTTTATGCAGCTTGTGGATCTGGATATGACAAACCTTAAAGGAAATTTAATACTGGATTTAATGAAGCAAAATGTCTGCAACGTCTCCTTCGATAATCCAGATTTACTGTGTATTAGTGTTGCCTAATACAGAATAGGTTACAACCATCTATACTTTGTCTATGTCCGGGGCTTTTTTTCTCATTAGCAAACTTATCTGTATACATATACTTGGATCGTTACTTTCTTAAATGAGTATTACTGTGGTTATTCGCGTCAGTCAATTACGTTACCTTGGATCGCTCACACGATAAAAGTTTGCTTATTAAACAATCTTGAGTACAGTATACAAAACAATAATAAACGGTAGACATAACTACGATATTTTTATCTTATTTTGTACAGTTGTCATCATAAAATGGACTCTCGAACAATCGTTGTATGTTGGTAATCGATAATATCGTCAAAGATTTATTGTGCAACATGCCGTTTATTAAAAGTTTATTGAATATAACGCTTCTTACGGACCAAAAGGCACCTGCCCATAATGCCTATCTTTTTCTGAACTTGCTGTAGATGCTTTGCTTTTGACTCAAATTAATCTTTAAAGCAATACCGTCATTGATTTTTGTGTTGCATTCATTAACCATGTCAGAAATTAACGGCTGTAATTCTTCTTATCTAACTTTTTCGATCAAATCCAATGCCTTGCGATAGATATTAATAGAAATACTTCATGAGTACAAATTAACTGATGTCATACAAGAAAGGTTTGATACCAAACTTGATACACCAAGTAAAGCTATACATTCTCTTTGTGTCAATGCCAATGTTAGGCAACAGACGTTCGTAGAGCATTAAACTGACACATTAAAGTGCGAAGTTCCGCAAATGAACATATGCCAATCAAAGTTCTCCGCCCATGTGAATTTAGAATGGCTGTTCACTTCTCTGTAGTTCGTTTTAGGAGTTGAAAGTTTGTATGAAAGTCGTGAGTAGCAATAGTTGGTATGGATTATTATTATGTTACGTAGACTTTAAACGCATTTCCTATCTAGCTTCGTGGCATGTGTTATCAGAACATATAGTGTATTAGATACACATTCGATGAAAGAAATAAGTAAGGCTCATGGCGTTTCCACTCCCTGTGTCTATATCATGACCAAACTTGCAGTTGAA
The DNA here is from genome assembly GCA_910592345.1 of Paraglomus brasilianum. Taxonomy (NCBI): domain Eukaryota; kingdom Fungi; phylum Glomeromycota; class Glomeromycetes; order Paraglomerales; family Paraglomeraceae; genus Paraglomus; species Paraglomus brasilianum. The sequence goes on from CAJVPI010000100.1 coordinate 27,991, forward strand.
AAGAATTTCATCGGTAATGAGATATAATTAGTAGTGATAAATCCGAATACTATACATAGCTGCCAACAAAGTTGGTGATTAAAGACAAACTCGGTAGTAAATTATGTAGCCTAAAAAGCGTTCATGTTCTCGGTGATTTTTGATACTTACCAAGCGAAACATTGTTTTCTGGATGTCACTCAAAAATGGTAAATTGACCAATGTAAATTTGAATGCAATGATAAATTTGAATGCAATGATAAATTTGAAACAATAAAGCTGCAAGAATGAAAGAAAAGGTTCGCCCGAAACTTTATATTTATACATTACAAAATTTGAGACAATCGTTCTATAATGGGTTGGGTTTAATCACCCGAACGAGTCATATGTTTGGGAGGAGGAACAACGATGAAAGTAATAAAGTTTTATTAAGTTGATTGGGCGTGCTAACCTGCTTGAGAACAAACATGTGTTTTTTCGTAAGCTCTTAACAACCTTTCCAGCAATATTTGCATCAATGGTAAATTTGTGTTAATTAACACATAAGACATATAAAGCTTATAGCAACAGACCGCCTAAAAAAGCCTATAGTGACAATAACGATTGGGTATACGATATACTGACTTACCTATGCTGTGTTGTGTGGAAGAGCCATTGTCTGATGGATCTATTTAATTAGTTGCATAAAATTTGACTTGCTTGATGAACAAATATGGTTATAAACAAATTTATCTGAGTGCGAACGATGGGGTATTGCAGCTAGCCGTGCAGCAGTAGCAGCAGTTCGCTTCGTAATAGACGTACAAAGAAGTTTGTTTCTTTTATGAGCGGAGACTGCATAATTGGCTGCCAAGAACGAGCCAATGCCATATGCATTTGCATCTCACTCAAACTGCTTAAAACCCCCTTCCCCTTGTCTTCCAAATTGGTATAAATGGAATAATGATAAGAATGGAATCACATAATGATAAGAATGGAATCATATATTTTAATACCCAACATTGTCGAGAGATAAATTAGAACGACGTAATAATCTTGTGGGATGGATTATTCCGAGAATGAGACATTTTCCTTCTAATTATTATTATTATTTGCCATGTTACGAAATACATATGGCAATCTGCATTTTTGCATATTTTGCAGTATCGTTGGGACCTGCATTAGCTGTATCTTTTGAGCGTATCGCTACGTGTAACTATAATAAGGACAGCGATCGCCATGTTTTGGTTTTATCTTTACTTTTTTAGTCGCAATCCTGTTGAAGGTTTACTTGCTCCCCAAAACCCCTTTGTCTTGTATGGAGTGTTGGGGTCCGTGTGGCAGTTTGGTCCAACGCGTCAGGCCAGATGGTAATAGGCTAACCTATGCATGAATCATGGTGATAGTATACAGAGTTTGGCTAGGGAAGGGGCAGGGCGTCAAACCTGTTTATTATAAATAAACGTTTTCTTATGGTAAAAATAAAAGGTTCAACGCCGAGATTGTGTGAGAAATCTCGAGATTCTATAAAAAGTATCATTATAAACAGGGATGTTCGGCCGCAGTCGTTGATAACCAATAGGCAATATAGGAGCATAATTAGGTTTGCCTCAAAACGCAAGTTCATACTGATTGATATCTGGAGCAAGGGTCGGCCGCGCAGCTTTGTATGAATATACCCGAAGCTTCTTTTTTCCATTTGGGGAATTCGAAGTTGCCGATTCCAAAAAAAAAACCCAAAAAACCATAATGTGTTACCAGACCAACAATATTAAGCGCACTTTGTGATAGGGATATTCCCATTAACATTAATATACTATTGAACAGTAATATCATTTATATATATATATATGATTTTAATATGTACTTTTTAATAACAAGGTAATGGAGCGGGGATATTATATCTTATACTTTTTTACATCTAGTTCCGTCGTCCAATAGACAGACACCTACATTCTCCGCCACAGCTGCCGATTACTGACTTACAAGATGTTTAATGTACATCTAAATATCAATTTGTCATCACCAATGCCCACATGTGGTATAACACATGCTCACACTCACCTTGTAATTCGATAAATATGGAATATAGCAGCAGGTTCACAATTAGGCATCGGGAAAATCTGGCAAGCGTGAATATCGCACGCCGTTTGCGTCTTGCAAAAGCAACCTGTCTTTTTGTTTTGCCTAGTCGCAAAGGGTATTGAAATATCGTGGTCTATATTAGCGTCTCATACAATATTGCGTGGTTCCCATTCGTTCGCAGCCGGGTGCACAAGCAGCCAGGATCTGTCTATGCTATACGTTAATACTATATACACATTGCATGATCTCGCTACTAACTATTGTTCTTGTTACACAACAAACCCAATGATGATGACAGATCCTAATTGTAAGCCCATATTAATATGTAGTCATTAAAAATGTAGTCATCCAAAACTACATCCAGTGGGAACAAAGAGTAAGAGTGTGAAATTCCAGGCATCGCCACTAACCATATAATCAATTTGTAATCTCTTTGAAATATTATTCGGCCGGCACCGGCACTAATCTTGTGTAGAGACGTACTTTTTTTTTTTTTTTTGGCTAAAAGCACTCGAGCATCCTGTCTGTCGTTGTCTTTATCACAATAACAATAATTGTTCATAGACTCGATCTAGATTCTTATTTGTCGTCCTTGTCCTTGAATTTCTTTGTGATTTCATTCCTTATTTTTCTGATTTGCCTTTTTTCAGACAATGAATAACAATACCCTAACCTTTAATATGGCAATAACGGGACGGTATAAAGCGGTAAATTTTTGTAGGCTGTAACATTCAAGGAGCAGAGGCAGTTCTAATTGAAAATTCTTTCAAATAGTTTCCATCGACCATCACCAACCACAATCAAACAAGGACGGTTTGTGCGAAATACACAACAGAAGATGAATGGCGATGTAACAGTAAATCACCCTTTGAGGGTGAGACGAAGGAATCGGTATATTTGTCAACATAAATTGGGATGAGACCGATGTGTTGATGTACCGAGGGACGAAACCTCATTTCCAAAAACACACAGCCCATCAAGTCGATAGGTTTGCTTGTATCGTATCTGTATCTCACCGGACATCTTGCTATTATTAAATACCCGCATGCAGGCAAGCTTAATTAAATAAAATTATCCAATACCAAATGTTTTGATGAAAATAGAGTTAGCAAGTTGTCTAGGAAACCTTGTCTGATACATGAGCAATCATGCAATTTTTTCCCCTGTTACATTATATTATTCTCTTTATGGCACACCTTTGCATTCTATTCGCTTGTGGGTGTAATTCTATTTGTTCTATTTGATTCCAAGTTCTTTGGAACGTCGCGATGCATGAGAAATATGTTGTAATCCTTACGGAAATAGTAAATAAATAAATAGATGGACAGATAGATAGTTTAACTTTTTATTTATATGTGGTATATATAACGCGTCTACTAAGAATAATATGCAGAGTCTAAAAGAAAACAAAGAGCTTTCGAATATAGAGTGGGTGGGAAATATCACAAGTATTATGATTGTCTGACTTTTGCCTAATTGAGTATATTCTATAAGCTTCTGCCATGAAAGCCTGTCAGCTGTCAGTCACGTTCAAGGGTCGATCCGCAAGATCATTTGTTGTTGGGATTTCCCTCTTCGTTTTCGACCATTAACAGTTCTTTGATAAGGAGGCAGATTGCCCCCCGCCCCCCTCCCGTCCCCGTTCCGCCCCCCTCCCACTCGCCCTCCCCTGTTTGGGTAGAGTGTGATTTATTGCGATATATATGAATACGAGCGGTTGATTGGGATGGCCTGCCAATGTGTGCAAGTAGCATTCACTTTTCTCTATCTCAAAATTCCCGTATTCAAACATAATGCATGTCTGCTTTCTAAACTCTAATTCTCTTGCTTCATACTGGTACATCACCCTCAACACTTTTCGAACACAGTCATTATAAATATATTATATAAAGACCAATGAATAGAATAGTATACAAATAATGTAATGTAACATATACTACATATATAATGTAGAACCATAATTATATTTTGTGCGTTCTATAAACTGCATCGATTATCAATGTGTTTACCTAGTCTAATGGTTAATATTAATATACATCGATAAAGACGTAACGAAACGCAATTCCCACTACAGTTTATTTATTAGCATATGCACATCTATCACGCAGTATTTATATTATTAAACCCATTCAATCATATTACCTATATTCCCTATTACTATATTGCTATATTGCCTCACCCCTAATAAACTAATGATTTTTTTGCTGATCAAAATCGGCATATCACAACCGATATAAAATGCTGGGCTCCCCCAGCGTCTTCGAATTTTTTTGTTGTCGTCAAGTTTATAGTGTCAATCTCATTATATCACCAGTCTCTGATTCTCACCTAATATTCCCCGTACCCAGCTTCCTGCGGTGTCGTTAGTTCGTTCAGAACGCACCTATACAGGCTAACACTTCTTTGTAGAAGTAATACATCGTACATTCTTTACAACTCTAGGAAATAATTACCCTGCCCTTGAAAATTCAAATGCCTGTAGTGGCTATTTACAGCCGGATATCTCTATTCTTAGTTGTATGAAAAACAAAAGGCAATATGGGGTCAAATCCCATAAACCAGAGTCATGGCAGACAGGTAAGAGATAATTAATTAAAGACGATATGAAGATACCCGTCTTATCAATGCCCCCCCCGTATATAAGTGGTGCATATATGCAAAGTGACGAAACTTGCCCGCATTTATTCACATACATAAACATATCCACTTTCCCCTCCGCGACGTCTTTCTTATTCAACGTCAATGCTTACGCATGCTTTCCTCTATCCATTAGCTCACCTTCTCCACCCAAACATTGATTTTTGGAGACTGTCTTGGCAGGGGAGCATTTGGCTCTGTCTACAAGGCACTGAATCTGCAGACTGGACAAGCAGTTGCTGTAAAGCAGATAAAACTTACAAATATTCCCAACTCGGAGCTTGACGTTATCATGGTGAGTATATCATCGCATTATTTGTAATTTGTCTAACTGATATTCATTGTTAATTATTGAGAGAATTTGATTGGTGACTCACATGCATGCATCTTTTGCATTACGGATTAGATGGAAATTGATCTATTGAGTAATCTAAATGTAAGTCGAAAAGAGAAAAGTTTGATCTTATCTGGTCATTCATTGCCCCTACTTATCCCATTTCAATAACTTTTCGGTCATTTCTGCCAGCATCCCAACATTGTCAAATACATTGGTTCGGTCAAAAACGATGACAATTTGTATATTATTCTGGAGTAAGTATTCTCTCCTTTTCCTTCCGTCTTGTTTAGTTGGGAAAAATACCAAAACACACATGCAAATTACCTACTTTCGGATCATCGTGAGACTTTGCATCGCCCATCATGGTTAGATTTGATTTCAACCAATCGGCGAAGAGCTATTAAATTTAGTCATGTGATTGTGACTAATATTCACACTAACCATGCGCTGTCACACATTATTCATTATTACATACGTATTAAAAAAAACTCTACTCATATTTCACCCCCATATCCACATTCTTTAGATTTTGCGAGAATGGCTCTCTTCATACCATGTGCAAAAAGTTTGGCAAGTTTCCCGAAGACTTGATTGCACGTTACATCGGTCAAGTGCTTCAAGGCTTAATATATCTTCACGACCAAGGTGTAATCCATCGTGACATCAAAGGAGCAAATATTCTCACCACTACGGAAGGTACCGTCAAATTAGCCGATTTCGGTGTTGCCACCAAGACCAGCGCGCTCAACGATTATGCTGCAGTTGGCTCACCATATTGGATGGCACCTGAAATAATCGAATTATCCGGGGCGACGACTGCATCGGACATATGGAGTGTAGGTTGTGTGGTAATCGAATTGCTCGAAGGAAAGCCACCCTATTATTATCTAGAGCCATATCCCGCCCTCTTCAGAATGGTACAAGATGAGCATCCTCCACTACCAGAGAGTGCTTCGCCGGCTGTTAAGGACTTTTTAAAGCAATGTTTTCAAAAGGATGCTAACTTGCGTGTTTCTGCCAAGAAACTACTCAAACATTCATGGATTGCCAATGCGAACAAGAAATACACTGACAGCATGCGCCAGATCATAACGCAACCTGGTTACTATGAGGATGTGCAACGTGTGCAGGAATGGAATGAACTCATTCAATCTCCATCCGATTCACATGAACCCGTATTAGTAACGAGACCACGAGCCGATTCATTTCCTTCGAAGCTACCATTATCACCTTTTCTAAATCAGCACTACAACAATCAAAACCTCGCTGTTACCGGTTCATCGACTTCTATGCAATCTTTATCTGACTACGACTCGGATGAATGGGGAACAAGTATACCATCTCGTCGAAATAGGAGAAAAATAATGGAGCCAGAGCCTGAGGGTGAGGAGAATTGGGATGATGTCCAATTTGATTCGATGATGATGAATAAAATGTTCGGGAGGAGCGAGCCACTTGACTATGTTGGAACTATTGAGGAAGAAGTTGAGTACGAGGATGACAACCGCACTATTCGAGTATCTGGCTTTGCACCACAGCAAGAACAGGTCTTTACAGGGAGTGGATCGAATAAAGGTAAAGAAAGAGCTGACGATAGTCAGCCTGAATCATCGTCTATGCAAAGAACGTTGATCGAAGGCCATTCTCGACCAAGAGCACGTTCGCAACAGCACCGCAAGAGGCGATCATGGCTAGGTAGAAAGCACGAATACGGTAAAAAGTTGTCTGGTAGGCCGACGTCAGCCCCGGTTTCATCGGCTTCCAACGATCTTCCCGCAAACATGAAAGACCCCTTTTCGCAACCTATCTTCCCGGATGGGCATACAATAATCCTCCTCGAGAAGCCTCTGCCGCCACTCCCACCCATCAAAGTAATTCAACCCCCACCTCAGTCATCAGATGAGTCTCATTATGTAACACCACCAATATCTCCCCCCATGTCGCCAATTATTGAAAACCAAACGACTGCAATCCCCAATATTACGGCAGAACCATCTGGTTCACGAAGTTCACAAAAGCTTCGTTTGTATCAAGAAGTTGATGAAGACTCCTATGACGATGCTTTTCGAGATGATCAAAATCTCAAATTAAACATGCAACATTCGAACAAGAGTTGGTTGAGAGATGATCTTAGTGACGAGGATGATCCTTTTATGGAAATTAGCGAGGAATTTGGAGAAATGGATCTCAAGGCTAATATCGCAAGAGATAAATACGCGAGGGCGTGTTCTCAACTTGCTGTGTTAATAAATCAGTTGCAACCAATTACCGCAGAGGACAGTTTGCTCAACAGTTGTATTCAGTTGATGGATCTGTTAACAGAGTATAAAGAACTGAAGAATCACTTGATAATAGTTCATGGAGTAATCCCAATATTAGAGACACTCGAATTATGTTCGTCTGAGCGCGTTGTGGTGAGGCTGCTGAAGATTGTTAACTTTATTATCGAAGATAATAAGAACTTGCGAGAGAAGCTGTGTGTAGTTGGAGGTGTTCCCGTTATCATGAACTTTGCTTCGAGGCCTTACTCGTACGAAATAAGACGAGAAGCTGCTATATTTATCAAACGAATGTGCTATACATCGACACTGACTCTACAAATGTTTATTTCTTGTCGAGGATTAAAAAAGTTGGTGGGCTTTCTAAACGAGGCTTACGAACAACACAAGGAATTAGTATGGATTGGTGTCAATTGTGTTTGGAATGTATTCCAGCTGCCGGGGCCAACAACAAAGAACGACTTTTGTAGATTATTCGCCAAGAGTTCGCTGCTCGATCCATTATCGGTGACTCTAGAACACGCCCTTTATGATTCCAACCCTTCAGTGACGAAATATATTGATCGGATTGTAAATATCTTCCTATTATTCTCACAAACCGAAGCTGAATCAATGGTTAATGGCAGAGTGATTTCTCGATTATTCGATATTTTGAATAAACTACCGCCTAATCTACACGTAGTTATGTTAAAGTGTATTAAGAATCTTTCTATGAATTCTAATACTCTTGAAGCATTGGAGAATGTCGACGCTATCGAAGTGCTTACAGAAATACTGGTTAAAAGCGCTCCCACCTACTCACCGGAAATATCCAACCAAGTACTCAATACAATGTACAATTTATGCAGAATAAACAAGACCAGGCAAGAGAAAGGAGCCAGAGCTGGTATAGTGCCTCATCTAATGTATTTCGTCGAGAAGCGGATGACACTTAAGCAGTTTGCACTTCCAATACTGTTTGATATGGCACATGCAGGCAGAACATGCCGTAACATATTGTGGCAGCACAATGGACTTCACTTTTATCTATCATTGTTGACCGATCCATATTGGCAAGTTAATGCAATGGAGTCTATATTGACATGGCTGCAAGAAGAGCCAGCAAGAGTGGAGCCAATACTACTGGAACGGAAAAGCTACGAGTTTATAATAAGAGCGTTCATCGGTGCCAAGGCTAATTCATTTGAGAATATACTAGAACCATTGTATATGATCACACGCCTATCTAATCAATTAACAATTGCATTAGCCAGGCCAAACTTCTTTCGTCATCTTCTTAATCGTTTGAATCATCCGAAAGCCGTTGCACGAGTTAATTTGCTGAGAATATTAAAGACAATATGTGAAGCTGATCATTCAGTAGTAGCCAAATATGGACTTTTCGACGTGGTAACAAGAGTAAGCCAAGAAGATGGCTCCATGTTAGTCAGAGAGCTCGCAAGAGAAGTGCTCGAACAAGCGTATTTCGTCCCTTCAGCGACAACCTCTCGTTCGTCCTTGATTCCTACTACGCCTGCACCCGAAACCATTAAAGAGGAGGATGAACAACAGGGAAATATTGGAATTGGTGGAGCTAGCGTAGGTGATACTGATGATCCACAACTGGATATTCCACCTGAACAACGCGACTTGCCAAAATCTGACCATGCAGGAAGCGGAAATGGCAGTTGACTAGTTGCGGTTCAAGTGGAAAACACGCAGACGGAAAGTCTTTCTCCTACTGATAACACTCTTCGTCGCCATCGACCATCTACATCTTCACTCTCCCCTCTCCCGCAGCGTCAACAGTTTCCCCGTCGTCCATTATCGTCACCATCAACCTTAACGCCAGAGATTACCCGTCTTATATATTCTCCGCGACCACCATCCCCTAGACCACGGCCAACTTCTATGTCATCAAGTCCACATACTCGTCCAGCATCCACATCATCAACTTATACTCACACCCGACCAGTTTCTACATCCTCATCCTTGACACCTCAAACGAGACCTTCGTCGTCTTCGTCGTCGTACTCGTTAGGACCTTTGTATCCTTTGCCTCCTAAACAACATGCTAACGTTACGGATTCTCAAGGGAGAACAGCAGCAAGTGGGAATATAGCTACCTCTACAAATTCCTCAACGACCTCGGTTGATTTTCCATACGAGAGTATTAGAAAGAGACAAGACAGTCGGACAATTAAAAAATTAACTCTGCAGAAATCCTTTGAACTGCAGAAGCTCAGTGGTCAAAATAACGATACTGAAATTGAGGCCGAGGGTGACACCGAGGGTGCAGATGTTGTTAATAAGATGAATTCAGCGTCATCGAGCCATAGCGGCGAAAGCGATGACGGCCATAAGAATACTACAACAGATGCTAACAACACGAGAGGGAGGAGACGATCGGTACCTCAACGGATTATGGGATGGGTTAAACATGTGGTGCGACGATCAGACAAAAAGCGGTGAAGAGAATTGGGATATATATATTTATGGGAGAGCAGTAAATATAATGTAAACTTGGCGATCTTGATTTCTTATTCCGACTACGTACTATTGCCGTTATTTCTATGTCGCGTAGTGTCTTTGAGATTAGCATTTGGGAATTAGATGCTATATATTTATTATCATATTTCATTTACTTGGCGACTTAAATGCGGACAATGTATAACGATAATCTTACATAAGCGCGCTAATTACACGAGAGTGTTATTCTATTCTGTATTTGTTTTCCACTTGAACCATTGTAATCATGACAATAATATTCATTTATTCATTCATTATACTCTATTGTAAATACAGTATCATCCGAAAGTCATTTAATTCATCCATTCATTCATCCAATCATTCGTGTCCTCCTTCTTTAATTTTTTAATGTACATTTATCCATTTATTTTCAATTAGTTGGATTAGACTAGAACTAGATGGAATAAAGGAGATATAAAAAAACCCATTAAAGAGAAATTGGGGGTGAGGAACGTTGTGAATTAAAGAGTTGTATGGCACATCAATAACTTGGGTTCTATCGAACGAAGGCCATAGTTTGTATCACATAATCACTATAACCGCCAAATCGACAAATGGAAGACCAATTTTATCTGTCGAGACCATCATTAGAATATGGTGTATTCCATTAAATTATGAACGCGACTACGTCAAACTTTTCGAAAGGTCAAGGATTTGAAAAACGAAACCGAAATAATCTCGCCTTTTACTTTAGCCAAATGGCAAAGAAACTGTAAATATTAATATAGAAAGTAAAATAAGAGCGATTACGGAGTATGTAGCAAATTTATAGATGAGCTAGTACGTTTATTCGGTAATAAAGACAATTATGGTTCAGGATGTTCGATGAATTAAAATCATTAAAATCGAACACGTCTATCTCAATCTGGAAGAATACGATAAAGAATTCTAAAAATCGTTCGTGCTGAGCAAGCGGTTATTACAAAAAGCATTGAATAGTTCGTGTGGCCCACAAATTCTGTCGCACAACAGGCCTCGATCAACGTTGCATACATTTTATTAAGTGAATATCGCTTATTATCTTACTTGAAATGGTATTGGAAATAGGATTCTCCGTCATTACTCTTATCAATTTAAATCCCCACATTGCGCAATGCGGTAACCGGGAAAATTGATAAGTGCGGAAGTACAATATGGGAAAGAAGAAGCTTTGAGGAATTAATTTTAGCCAGAATAATGAGATTGGCCGATATGCTCAAGAAATGTGAGGGGGGGTGGGATTACTGACGTAAATAACCGGTATTGTATCAGGTAATTTGGCCAGAGATTTCGAGACTAAAATATTTGAACATACTGATAACATACTGAGAACTCATTCATCCACACGTTGGCTTAAACCTAAAATATTTACTAAGAAAACTTAAAAGTTAGCAAGAGTCACATTATCCGATGACTATGATAAAATTTAGTTGTAAAAAAATCAGCCAGCAAGATATTCTCACAGTATATTAATATTTTGTATTTAACGTTAAAATTAGTAAAGCAAACTTTTAAGTCTACATGTGTGATTTAAACACAACTATGCTACATATTATTATTATTGACCAACATTAATAACCATTTGGCTGATGCGTTTGAGTATTGTCTACAATAATAGTTAACAAATAACTTGCTACATATGCTCTGTTGTTTCATACACATATGTGGTATTACAATAATATTAATTTTCGAGCAATTTTTTTGGTACATTCCAACTGGCACGCAAATCTCAATACTAAATGAAAATAAAGTAGATAGAAAAGTCTCCAGACATTTTTGTAGGTGACATTTACATTCGGTTGGTCGTAAATGCGCGTGTTGATGTACCAATTAATATTTAGTAAGCCACCCTTTGCCAATAATGCAAGTTTTGCGCCCTTATTAGTACACGCTCTAAAGAACAATAGCAACTAGCTAATTAGACAGTGCGTCGGTCTAGAGACATACTATCATCTGACAGTATCTAATTTTAATTAGTAAAATGCTTTAAGTTATTAATCACTTGTTGCATAACATCTCTTATAGAGTTTATTTATTTACTAACAAGTCAAATTCGTCCCATGACAAAATGCTCTTTATGAGAGATTATTCATTTATAAAGGATTTTTTTATGGAGATTCGGCTGTACAGTAAAAGGCGTAGAATCATAATTAACAATATTAATCTAAACAACCATTGCTTTCCAAAATTTGCTATATTGTTAAAAAATAATTATTTGCCAGATACTCTACCTACGCAAACGTCACCGACTACCCTTAAAAAAAAATTTTTTTTTTCGTATAATGAATAATTCAAATGCCATACAATTTTAGCTGTACTTGCGTTTCTTTTAACCTGTAAATTTGCAAAATTTTATTGCACATTAATACTAATATTGAGATTATTTATACCCGGTTTTACGTAACCGAAAATAGATAAACTAAACGTTATGGCATACAAAAAAACTTGACTATTTGCGGGAAAAATTAACCATTAGTTAAACGGTTGTCAATTTTTAGCTCAATTTACCAACTGAAAAATGTAAACAACAGTCTTTTATTACGCGTCTTGAATAAATAAAAACATAAACAAACTTTTTCAAATTGTGCTGTCAAATGTCAACAAACGCTTACAAACGAAAGATGCACGCTTTATTACATTATTGAAACAAAGGTGTCCGTTCTGTGCTGAAACACAATGTTATCAGTCTAAACTGTACGATACAACGTTGAAAAGCTTGTACTTTGAAGTATAGAGGCGATAATAAAAAAAAATAACGGCCAATGTAGCGAAATCTATCGATCAAGCTGTATGCCATAATACACCAATATCATTAGAGTCTTTAGGCTATAAAAAAGCCCTTGGCTTTGCTTTAAACAAGCCAATGCTCACAGAGAAATTGTGTCGTTCATACTTACAGACCTTCATAGTCTGGATCATTTTGCGTATGCTTGCTGAAGTGCAATATGCAGATTATCGACATGATGGGGAAACTGTCCAATTTTGCACCACATATGAGTTCAAAGTGGGAGTCATGAACTGTACTCTCTGTACGTGACTACCTTCTCCACTCGAAAGAACATAATCAATTGGTACCGCGATGTTTCATTCCAGAGGAATTGCGCTAACGTCCCAAGAGCGACAGGCTCCTTCAAACTACAACTCGGACTGCAGAGCAGCCAGAATAGACCTTAACGACAATTGAAAAGACACCTTATTTACCGATGAAACAGCATTTGAGTTGTCCGGAAACAGTTGGACACTGGCACAAAGGTAAACGTCCAGTTTGACGTGTGCTAAAAGATCGAAGCGCCCGAGTTGATTTTTCCATAAGAGAAAAGATAAGTTTATTTTGCTTCCTGCGTATAATGGATGATGGCAAGTTTTATGTTAGAATTCTTGAAAAGCCACCTTAGTAAAATTAATAAAATGCTTCCAAGCATATCAATAAGGTAGCTAAAGAATTTCTTGCTAACGATGTGTCCAAGGTCATGGACTAGCCTTCTTGTAGTCCTGACCTATAGAAACTTATGGACTATCGTTAAGAGCAACGTTGACAAACGAATTTGAATGAGTTTATGACAGAGGAATGGAATTCTATTCCGGAATTTGTCTTAAATAATTTAATAAATTCAATGCGACGTTGTTGTGAGCTAGTTATTGAAAACAACGGTGAGAGAATTAATTTCTGATTCTAATAAAACTTATTTAGTATCTTTCTGGCTTTTAAACAACGTATCAATCATTAGAGTTGTGTTCTCCCGACAGTTAAACACGGTGATAGAAAAGCAACGGTGTATGATATTTTACATGAAACCTTTTTAAAACGTTTAATCAAACTTGAAGAAGGGTTAACAGTCAGAAATCTGAATAGCCATTTAGTGCCAATTATGCAAGAACTTGGAGAAGAAATGAGTAGTTATGAATAATGCTTTCATTCATACTAGCAGACTAACAACAATGTTCTTTGGAATTCAGAAATAAGTGTAATACAGTAAATGGACATCCAAGAGAGAGTCAGCTGTAATTCTTGGGAGAAAATTCCGGATGCTATATATTCCAAAACTTATTATGGCGGGTTTAAAAGCTAAGGCCATGCAACAAAATATCGTATACGCTTTATTAATATTTTGCTGTATATTCAACGATGAAGGAGCCTAAGCACACTTTATTGATCAAGCTTTCAAGTACCTTTATTATAATTTTAGACATTCATGTCATTATTTATTTTCGGTTACGTATGGTTGAAATTGTGAATTGCAAATCTGCCATCAAGCTATCATGTTCACCTGACTGCTGATCGTCGTCTTGAGCGCCAAACTTTCTAGTTAAACCGTCATATTTCGTCAATGCAACTTTAATGAGCAACGTTATCGCATAGGGTTAAGTTGAAATATTAAATGAGCGTTGAAACTAAATTAACAGACATCGTTGACGCTAAAGCGTGATTGATTTTTTTTATTACGTTCATGCAATACATACTGTTCGAATAAGCGCATTCTCATTAAATAGTCGGCACAACTTCTACCAATTAAAATTAACAAGCATATTAATATGTGTTGGGAAACAAGGTTACAAAGTAATCTATTTGCAATTTGCAATTTGTTGTGTACGATACATTTGTTATGAAGTGTAATGTTTTACTATCACATTTATACTGTATATTTATGGACGCTTGAATTAAGTTGTGCTAATAAGGCGGAAGCGCGCGTGAATGGCGTGAGAACGGGGGGAGGGGGAGGGGACTGGCGATAAGTGTATGCAATCTTTTCGATTAAAGCTTTGTAGACCTTCATAGCCGCTGTTAAAGATGAGATCGAGTAAAAGAATATCTGTATATACGTCATATCATGTCTCTGGATTCAGTTGCTGCACTTTCCTGTAATTATCGAGCCTGACAGCTAGCTTTGAACTTTTAGTTAAACCATTTATATAGTTCATGTGAACGGATACAACTTTGATTTGTTGATGCATGAACATCCTAAGATCACTTGCACGATCCGATTTCCCAAGCGATACTGAACTGAGGCACACTCGATAATGGGGGTTGTTTGCATATTTTATTGGTTGATGCAGTCGGATCCCACTTACCTTATTTGACATAATGCCTTATCTGATGTAGTCACATAATGACGTCACTTGCTTTAACTGGGCTGTCCCACTTTCCACGAAAATCTTTAGTTATGTCCAATATAGTAACATCACATCAGCCACTTGATAGAGTTTAAATCTGAGAACTGTCGAATCCCGTGCCAAAAATTTACAAGTATCTGGTATTACTGGCATCCAACTCATGAATGGCCATAAATAACTGGTGAGATATATATTAATATCGTCGAATCATTTACATTAGATTTTCGTCCTTTGCTTGCAGCAAACGCACCACCCCCAACTTTGCCTTCCGTGTATATACTGTATATTCACAAACGTATTCATTGACAGAAGTAGTGCAAACATTGTGTATACATGATAGATGATAAGGTTTACGCAACATCATTCTCCGAGCGTTTGTACATAAAAGTAAGGATAAGATGACAATGACAAATCGCCATTCTTTGACTTCATTTATTAGCAATCAGGAGTAAATACACTATTGTATTCAAGACAGTTGGCGAGACGTATTGCAATACAATACATACCCCAAGATATATTGCCTCTGACAAATCCGCCCACCAATCAGGGCTTTCGAATAGTTTGTTGGAAACAAAGCTTTTGTTATATGAACTATTATAGATCGATCGCCATTTGTTAAGAAGATTGCAAAATGGGTATCAACAAAATATGTTTGGCGTAACTTGTCACAAAAAAATGGCATGCTTAGTCAAATTAAATATGTATGTTTTTTATGTTGGGGGAGGGGGACATACAGTATATAAATAGACGAGTCACCATCACCTTATCACATGACTCCGAATAAAGAAAATAAAGAAAGCATTTGTATGTTGACGTTTGTTGTAATCTGTGTAATTTGGCACTTGTCAAATGCTGATTCGATAATGTCGAATAAACTGATCAATGTGGTGTGTGTAGTGTGTAGTGTGTAGTGTGTAGTGTGTGTATATATTCTTGATAATTTTGGCTATATGGGTCCCGTCTATCGATCGATACATGTGCATTGTCCATACGGACGTTCATGTTGCAATGTTTCAACTGCTGTCCTGATGATATCCTGTCGTTCACCTTTCAAAGTTTGTTTGTGCACTTTTGTTATTAGGATACATTGTCTACTCCGCTTTTTTGTTTTTTGTTTATCTCAAATAAAAGCCACATCATTGTTGGGCGATGGGGGTGTGTGCATTGATTAGTTAGCAGCAATGACAGAAATAGTGTAATTATGTGTGATATACACTCATTTGCATGTTATCACATCTCTTGATATGTCCCCTTATCTTTCTGTTACTTGATTGGATAATGCCAATTTCGACGCACAATATGCCGAATTTATTTCCATGCGTCTAGAATAGAATGATCTTGAAGAATATGGCGCTCATAATAGTTTAGTCCTGCATTCTTTGTTGCGGCAGTAGGCTTATATGCCTCATGCAATTATCACATTTCATTCCGTATTAAATGATTCGCAACCGCAACCGCAACTGCAACTGCAAACGCAACTGCAACCGCAAACACAACCGCAATCACAATCGCAATCACAACAGTCGCAACCGCAACTCAACCGCAACTCAACCGCAACTGCAACTGCAACCGCCGCAACCGCAACCCCACTATTTTTCAACAACTTTATCTTTCCCCGATTTGATTGCGCCCAAACAGCATCTGGAATATAGATTCGATGTTGTACCTGCGTTACATATGCTCGCGTGAGGGTCACACAAGGCTTTCAATAGAAAGAAAAGTAGTGGGAAATTTGCGTAAAAGTCGGAATGCGGATGCACGGAATAATTAAGAGCTATCTCCTCTGACTCTAAAGATTGGTGTTTGTTCATCTATTGTTGATCATACTACTGCCTCACATTGAAATATATTATTCATAGAGGGCTGACGACAATCCCTGTCAAGCACGTTGATCTTTGCCTCTTTCGCATGTTTGCAACTTTTGGGGAATTATTATTCCCATACATTAATCGAATAAGACGCATACATAAACTGTGGTGTAAAGAAGAAAGAACATTCTTCCAAGACCATCGGTGATAATTGGATTGTTTTTGTATTTGTGATTTGATACCCGTATTAGTATGTCCACCACCTATATATCATACAAAGACAACAGCCGCCAAGAAAACAAGACATATATTATTAATAGTAATAGTAATAATAGAATAGAATAGAATAACAACACATACCAAAGTGCCCCGTGCTTCATATTTATTACTGTCCTCCCTCCAATCGCCTGTGCAACTTTCCTTTACTTAGTAATTATACGGTTGGGGTGTGGAGAAGGGGTAACCTGTCGGACTATGAGTTGCCTTTGGCATAGAATATATTACTGTACTTGATGTTATAGAAACTTTGAGTGGTACTTGCTATCACCGTATCACAAATTAAATTGACTTCTGCTATATAAAAAATATTAAGAAACCTACTGTATACATGCGCAGTATATCAAGTATTGCATATAAAAAGAATACCCCCATCTCATCACAGGTGATATTAGGAAATTATTCAGTGACAATAGGAAATTTATTTAACAGGAAAACTCCGATCACTCGAGCAAAATAGCAATAAAGGAAAAAGTACAAATACAATATATACATAGCATTTGACAGCAATAAAACGCCTTCTCAACGACAACCTTTTTATAACCGTCATAAAAAATACAGCCGTTTATACAAGCGTTGTGAACCTTTAGTAACCACTTTACAATACCCACTCCACTTGACAACGCTACTCACCACATTGCTCACCAATTGCTCTCCATATTATACCAGCATTACTAACAATACCACCAATACCGACAGCAATACCAAATAGCAATGCCTACAGTTCTTATTCCTAAACCACTACCCCACTCTTACCCGCTACATCTCTCTTACTCACTCTCACATTCTCGCCACATACACCAGCCCATAACCTTTCCTCTCGCCTCTCTCCCCTTTGACGTCCTAACCCACATCCTTTCGTTTGCCGTAAACCCTTCTTCTTCTTCACCAGCCGTATCTTCCTCGCTTGCATTGGTTTCTCGAACATTTTTCTATGCATCGATTCCTCACATCTGGAATCATATTTATATTCAAGAACCAACCTACAAAATACTGTTCTCGATATTACATACACCAGTAGAAAAGTTAATGTACGATTACAGAAAGTTGGTGAAAAGCGTAACTGTGTGTCCGGTATCAATATCACGAATGAAGCCGGGCGGATTGATAGGTGTATTGGAAATGGTCAACGAAGTATTGACTGAGGTTAGAGAAATAAATGTAGAGGACAAATTGAGCTTCTGTCATGTGTGCCATGTCGGTGGCGAAGCTACTGCGCAGGAAGTAGGCTCTTGTTTAATACCAGCGAAACCTCTCTTATCATTGAGGCTTGATTCCGATCATACTTCTTTCAGCGACGATTTATTATGCATGATATCGTCTTCATTAACCTCATTGAAGAAACTGTCTTTGAATGGTATAAACTTTACGGACGAAGGAATAATAGAATACGCCATTCCAGCTGTGAGTAGGACGTTGGAAGAAATTAACATTGGAGTCGGAATAAGTGGTAAAGCTATAATCACCGGAAGAAGCGTAGTGGAATTATTGTCGAGTTGCTATAAATTAAGGAGCATGACGCTCGAGGGATGTGATTTGACAGATCAAGACTTTTTTATCGATGCTCTTCCGCAATGTAACTTGACATATCTCTACATTGGGAAAACCAAAACTCCCTTCTCGTCATTCTCGCTCCAGTCTCTACTTTCCACATGCTACTCTTCCCTGCAGACTCTCATACTCGACATTGACCATATTTCTCCAATTGTCCTGCTCGACATTATCATTCCTCTTTACCGCAAGTCGAATTTACACTCTCTGCATCTCATCTCGGAATCATGGACACATTGGATTGCACACTACCCTAACCCAAAGAACGAACACGAAAGGAGAGCAAAGGAAGCCATGTGGAGATGGAAATTGAAGGCGTATTGGGGTTTATCGTATGAAATGATTAGAATGGTAGCTGAAGAGGTTAGAACTTTGCGCGTATTTAGTATATTGGGCGAAAACCAATTGAAAAGGAACGAGGCAGAAGCAATAGGAGGACGGGCAATCAAGGGAAGCTGGTAAATGATATTGGGAAAATAAATGGAATTGCTTTGGTTGGGGGGAAGGGAAGGGAAGAGGGAAGGGAATGGAAGAGAGGTTGGGGGAGGGGGACATGGGTGGATCGATTGATAATTGAGATATTTTTATAGTGATTTTTTCTTTTATAATTTTGATTGGCTATTGGAATGATGGATTATACGGTTTTGGTTGTCTTCTTCTTATTATTAGTATTATTATTATATTTTTTTTACAAATCCACAACTCGTGGGTTTACACTGAACATTTTGGCAGTCAACTTCTGTCACAAAAGTATATTCATTTTCTTTTTTTAATTATTGTATTATAAATATTTTATCCATTAGATCTGTAGAAATATCACAAATAAAGCATATCGATCGCACGTGATTATATTGAATGAATATGTGTCATCGACAATTTGAAAGCGCAAACTTTCAGCTTGGGGTGTTTGCTTTTCCTGATCGTAACTTTTTGCGAATTCCCAGAGTTGAAGATATTGGCTTACTTGAAATGTTACTATTACCTGATATTAACTTGTCAACGATCACAAACAACAAAGAACGTCATTCCGATAGCATAAGCAATTCATTCAATTGCTCACAAGGATTGCGTTTTCTCTGTTTGATATGTGGGATCCGTCTTGGCATTGGAATTTTCGGATATGAATTAGGTATTGGTTTATGTAGGCCTGAGTTTAATTTTTTATTACCGTGTTATTTGATCGGCCAGTTAAACCTGTTCTGGTAAGCCTGCTTTTCGCTTTTCTTGTGGATTAAAATTTTCATACTAAACAAATACCTGGCCCAATACAGCTATTATCTCTTATCATACATATATAGCAAGACCACGTAAATGCATACTCCACGCGGGGAAACGTTTTTAGTCTATCCTTTTATGGTTCTTTGAATGGAATCAAAGAGGTTGGGATGCTCCTATGGTTATCACCGAGTCTATGGAAGACACCATAGCATGCACTCAGTTACGATGTGTTACAAAAAAACCGTTCATGTCTGGAAAAATTCAACTTATTTTGAGACAATTCAAAGTATCCTAGTCAATTTATTACACGACTTGAGCCTAGTTAGAATTTTATGAACGAACTTTAAAACGCTAAAAATTTGGCTCAACAAAACCAGTGATGGTTGAGGAGCGAGAAATTGACCAGAACAGACAATAATTCGATAATGTACGTAGAGAGGGTTCCCCGCCGCGGAGCGGACCTGTTTACAAAATAAATAAAAGCGTATTTTAAATCGACCTTTATAATAGAATTTACATCTTTTTAGTTTTTAAATGAGTTATCATTTGTGCTATTTGTAATAGAGGGTAATATATAACGGACATTCTTGTAACTACGGTTTTCGTAATTGTCTGATAATATCAAAAGGCTAATCTAAACGTGAATGACATGCATAGCTTCTTCACATTTGTTAAGAACCTTATTTGTTTATATGTCTGCATGTAGTACGCAAAGATAATGGGTGTTAATGCTAGTTATCTGCTATCAACGATTTCATTGATTTGATTTAGAACCAGAGAATGAAATACTAATATACTATGAAATACGCGCTGGCGTAACAATATTCTACTCACGTGATTTAATGGTTTCCAAAATTTTAGGCGCTTATTTTTGTGAGACAATAATAGTTTGCATTGCGTCTGCCGGAGTTTGTTTGCTTACAGCGCAGAATACTCTACTGATCTTGTCGACTCGTAAAAATGCCAAAGATTAGACACGCTCGTTCGAGAAGGCCACCTGAAGGGTTTGACGAGATCGAGCCAACTCTTCAAGAGTTTGCTCAAAAGATGAAAGATGGTAAAACTTTATATAGAGTCAGTTTCTTTACTACCAAAATGATTTCTCAAAATTATACGCAGCATACTGATCAGCCATGTAAATTTAGCCGAAAATGAGCCGCACGAAGGGAAGCGTCGTGTAGAATCCCTATGGCCCATATTTCGTCTTCACCACCAGCGATCTCGTTATGTTTACGATCTTTACTATAAACGTCAAGCTATATCAAAAGATCTGTATGATTACCTTCTGAGACACGGATATGCTGACGCCAATTTGATTGCAAAGTGGAAGAAGGTATGGAACATGCTTTTTTGTATGGTGTTTTTTTTTTTTTTTTTTTTTTTTTTGGCTACAAACTTGCCTGTTCTAATACGTTGATATTCGATAAATAGCCTGGATTCGAAAGACTTTGCTGTCTGCGATGTATCCAACCCAGAGACACAAACTTCGGCACAACTTGTATTTGTCGTGTTCCAAAATCAAAACTGGAAGAGGGACGCATAGTAGAGTGTGTCTTGTGTGGTTGCAGGCAAGCAGTTAATTTATGTTGCAGTCTCTTTTGTTTCGGAGAATTTCGTAACGTAACAACTTTTTTCCTTGTAGAGGATGTTCGAGCACAGATTTCGTATCGTCAAAGAAGGAGGCAAAAGTGAAAGACAATATACCTAGTCAATCTTGAAGATTGAAGGATTGTTGTAAATGAACAAGCGATGAAACCGAACTTTAACGAGTGTGTACAATAAATTAAAAATGACCATACGGCGCGATGTCGACAAGTTAGACTTTCAAAATATTGATATAGCTAATCATTAATGATTTAAGTTGTATATGGGGCATACCAATATAACAATAAATGGAATACGAAACCGCAAAGAAATGAGTTCTATCTTATGAGCAATATTAACTCTGAGAACTACTCAGGTTATTGGCATAATTAGGTAAGGTTAACAGGAATATTGATATTCGGGTTATTTTTGATGGATGAGAATTTTTCGTAACTGTGTATCATATTATGTGCGTCAAGACGTAATTGTCTAATATCAATCTGCTCCACTTGACGCGTCTCCAGAAGCTTGAATGCTGTTTGTGGTAAAGGAATCTTTGATGCCGAGAGCGTGAAAATAGTTGCTTGTCCAAATTCGAAACATCTGTCAAAGAAAACAAAAAAACAACACATGTCTTTCCCGTAAAGAGGCCATCTGATAATACAATCCGTCACTACATTGAAAGTCTAACCGTACAGTTTTATTGTTATCCATGTTATGTATGTATTCAGAACCGAGACAGACGACTTATAATGCCAGACTTAATGTATACCTTTTAAAACCAAAGCATGAGACTTTCAATTGGGTCGTAAAGTGCAAATTGAGAAAGTCTTTATTATTTCTGCGGCACAATTAAATCCACGTACGTAAATCGCAATAGCTAAAATTATGACATATAGTTTTTTTAAAATAAAATTTACCCTTCTCATTCCTGACATTGACTTCCAAACATAATATAGTGGTTATGCTCGAAAATACGTCTCGAGAAAAAATCAAAATAGAATATCAGATCTTAAATCTGTGTTTTAAAAAATGAAATGGTTGCAAAAATACCAGCGTTTTCTATTTGAAGCATCTCGGCCTGCTCAGAATGATTGCTAATGGTGCTTTGAAGCTAGAAATACTAAAGAATGGGAAGGTCACGGGACTGACAATTTATACATTACTGAAAACATGATGCATTGAAATACCCAAAGACAAGCAACTGATTTTCGGGTACCTGTTGATCAGAATGTGGAACGTGAACATTTTGCGTTTCATGAAAGTTCTCTTATTAGTACGCGTTTTCTTTTTAAGACGTCGGCTTGTTATTCGCCCACCATTGCGAGTAACATATCTTCAAGAAACGTATTGCTTTTTCATATTCGTAATTGTATAGGCTTAACTCTCATGAAAAGAAATGCAACAACTAGAGCCAATTTGCAGTTTGTTGGTTCCACGGATTGTAATTTAAGACTTTTTGGTACCATAATAATAACACAAATGTACTGTGCAAGTTTATTATTTACACTTATGGCAAAACTATACTATTTATTCATATTCCTTCTGCAATAACAATAATTTAATGAAAACGCCTATGTAATAGGAATTAGGACACGTCAACCTGAATCACCACCTAAAAGTGTCAAGATGGCAATAAAAAGATTTACTATATCCAAATACAAGTCAATTGTACCCAAGATGTATTCTAATCAATTATAACAGTGGTTAATCAGTTTTAATAATGATTGTACTTGTTACTTTCATAAACAAATAACTCTTATACTGACCTTCTGGACTCAGTCTGTTGAATATCTCATACGTGTCATAAATTATATAGCCACAAAATAGCAGGGCTGAGAATCCGGCAATGGCAATATCAAATCCTCTATTAAATGGAAATAACCAGCCAACAATGCCAGCGAGTATTACCACCCAAAGGCCGGCATACAAATATGGGCCCCATGAAGAAAAGTCGATCTTTGACTGAAGCGTGAATAACACAAGAGCAGCAAAGACACCGAGTGTGATTAAGAATGCTTGCAACACAACTTTTCCACTGTACACGGACACTGTATAATATTAAAAAAAAAAAAAATAAGAAAGTCGCATCCTGGGTGGGATATAAAGATATGTACTACTCACCTATTGTTCCTACTCCATACGATAGTGCTAGCGTGAATAGAGCCAACAAAATGATATTCAATGGGAAGCTCTTTCTCTTCCAAATCAAAAATAGGAGCACGATCAAAGAAAGTGCCCAAGATACATAGAATATCCATAAACTATTAATTTTTGGAGTAAAATTTTCATAGGTTACAAACGACCAAATCAATGTTATCATGTTATCCCATTTTGATACTCAACTGGGTTTTCACAAAATTATGGACTACTGTGTGATTCATAAACCATAGAGATATTCCAACTGTCACAGCCAATTGTGCAGCAAGGAGAAAGTATACCTTTCGTACAAAAGCTGACAAAGCAATCATATTCAGTACGAACGTAAGTACAAACCAATAACTATAACAAAATTCTCGGGGTAATATCCAGGTCAAAATGTTCGTGCCAATTTCCGGGTAATATCTGTTGTTCTTCCCAAAATACTTTCATAAACTCACCCATACGGATCTGGCTGTCCGTCTGCAAACTATGAAGTCCCCTGTAAACGATCCCCTCATCTCCAATGTCAATAACAGTGTCATCTGGCGGATCACTTGGTCTGACTTTTGTCGTGCTTCCAACAATTGCAGGCTTTCTTACGGTCTCTGTTCCACTGCCGCTTCCACTTCCACTTTCTATGCCACCGTACACTGGAGGCGGTGGCCATTTTTCATACTGCAAATCTGTTACAGAATTTCCGATTCCAGAGCTTTGCGTATCAGCTCGAAATGTGTCCATGTGGTAAGCAGAATTGGGTTGCTCGTGTGAAGATGGCGGATAAGGTTGTGGGAATGATGGGTTGGCATCGTCAGTTTCGGCATTTTCCCGATCTACGTTACTATGTCTCCAAGACGACGCCAGTTGTCTATTGACAGGCTCGGCATTCACAAAAGGATATGTTATAAAGGCCGACGACCATCGTTCATTGTTATTATCGTTGTCTCCTTTATTCTCATGGTCAGAATTGTGCACTGTTGACCCTTCAGAATCGTTATGTGTTGAACTTTGGCTCATTTATAAAGATACTCGTAAGAGCAATTTTCCCAGCATAACGCTGCTGTTTGGAACTTTTCAGACTTGTCTTCGGGCCGTTATTACGAGGTAATGTTACACACAATGAACTCCTTCGGGGCGCACTCGTTGTATATAATCTGCGTCACCATATAATTCCCGGAATTATATATATAATCGACGGCACGCAGATTATAATCTGAAATCACCCAAAACGTGAATTATATATAATTTGCGGCAAGACGATTTACCCAGAATTGCATTAGACAAACGCTTTATTATCCAAACTGACTAGTTACATATCTCTCAATCATACTAACACACATTATCGTTTATATGCTTAAGAATTTCGACATTTCTGTTGAGCTTCGTCGACTATCAACGCACGCACCACCTGATCTGTCCACCGGACGATGCTTTGTGTTCTTGCAGCCTCCCTTAATGGTACTTCCTTGCGTTGTTTCAATAATTTTGCAAGGACGGTCCACAAATGTCAGTCAATACGTGGAATTGAGAGGACCACAGATCCAACTTCAAAGTATTTATCGCTCGATTTACTCTTGAGGAGCCGGTCTCGAATTTTCTTTCGCATTTTTTCGGTGTTTCGTATTGCTATTTGTCTTAACTCCCTGTGCCGAGTTGGTAAGCTTGCCTCATCTGCTACTTCAGTGTCCTCATCGAAGAGATCATCCACATTCATAACTATCAGATGTACAAAAATTGGTAGTGTGTTATTCGAATTATTCTATCACTTATGCATACTAACAAAAAAGTAGCAAATAAAACTTTTAGGGTTCGGAAGCCAATGTTGGTTTGTGCTTTGAATAATTTAAGTCCATCGTTATTAATATTAATAGGGTTAAAATAATTAAGCATAATAATAATTTATTATAAAAGTGTCGTTGCATGATTATACCGGATTCTTTCCTTCCATGAGTTTATAAAACGCATGCATTGTCTTAACGCGTTTCTAACTTCTAATATTAACGCCCTGAGGAAATCCTTCTTGTGGTCCGAAATAGGCTCCTTAATTCATTCCATGGAACTACGTACGTGCTGCGAGTGAAAAATTCCGCTTCTGAAAGTTTGCCTTTGAATTTACAAGCTGGCCCGGGTTTCAGCTGATGTCCAGATTTTTGCTGATTCTAATGGACTATTCTCAAAAAGACGTATTTCGATTAATGCATCAAGAATATACTTTCTTGGTACATCTGGCGGTTCTATCTGTTCTCTGAAGATATTATTCATGAGTTGTTGAAATTCAGTCCACGTATATCTATTGTATATATAATCTGCATCACTATATAATTCCCGGAATTATATGGGTGTATACAACAAATACAAAGCCATTTTATACATTGGCCTTTACAATCACCTAACGAAAGTCTTTCTCGCCCAATCATATGATTATCCAATCAGATTAAAGGTTCTCTATGCTTGCATTAGTACAAAAAGGAACAATTTAGCAGCGGAAGGTTTCGATCCTTCGACCTCGGGGTTATGAGCCCCGCGCGCTTCCCCTGCGCTACGCTGCTTCAACCTTAGACTTTGATTCCAAAAAAAAGTAGAACTATTTACAATTGCTGATTTGGCATGAGAATTTAATAATTAACAAGAGGCAAAAGAAAACAAGCACAAGACATCTCCGAACAAGGCACGTCAATAAACGAAAACATCAGACTTTGCCTCAACAAAACTTAACATAAAACCGTTTATCCCATAGAAATCTACACACAT
>CAJVPI010000101.1:0-54160 GCA_910592345.1 Paraglomus brasilianum
GTATGGGACAGGAGTGGAAAAGAATATTCAAAAAGCAGTTGAGCTGTATCAGAAAGCAGCTGAACAAGGAGATGCTGGGGCACAGACTAATCTTGGTGTTTGCTATGAGGATGGGACAGGAATGGAAAAGAATATTCAAAAAGCAGTTGAGCTGTATCAGAAAGCAGCTGAGCAAGGAAATGTCAGGGCACAGAATAATCTTGGTATTTGCTATACAAATGGGATTGGAGTGGAAAAGAATATTCAAAAAGCAGTTTTGTTGTATCAGAAAGCAGCTGAACAAGGATATGCCATACACAAAGTAACCTTGGTCATTGCTATAAGAATGGGACAGGTGTGGAAAAGAATATTCAAAAAGCAGTTGAGCTGTATCAGAAAGCAGCTGAACAAGGAGATGCTGGGGGCACAGATTAATCTTGGTGTTTGCTATGAGTATGGGACAGGAGTGGAAAAAAATATTCAAAAAGCAGTTGAGCTGTATCAGAAAGCAGCTGGACAAGGAGATGCTAGGGCACAAAATAATCTTGGCGTTTGCTATGAGGATGGGACAGGAGTGGAAAAGAATATTCAAAAAGCAGTTGAACTATATGAGAAAGCAGCTGAACAAGGAAATATTGATGCACAATACAACCTCAATTTACTCAAAAGAAATAATTTGGTGTCTGATTATAATTATTAAAACATTTGAGAACAATATATGCTTTTCTGATTTACCTTTATATTTGGCAGTATAGACTGATCCAGTCTCCTCAATCTCATCAAATTTACTATCCATTACTTTGTATAAAGTTGCCATATATCATAGTAGAATGCTAAAAATATTTAGTTTTCTATATATAGATGGATCTTGAGTTGTTATTTATATTGTTCTAATTATCTAAATATTGTTTGGTGTCAATTTATAATTAGTATTGACAATGTTATAATTAACATAATCAATGTATGGTGTGCTCAATATCAGTAGTATACATTTTACTTGGATGGTGAGTCAACTTATCAAAATATTAAAGGAGAATGGTAGATATGTTGTAAATCATCACTATATAAATCCTGTCCAAGGACCCAAAATTAATTATTATTATTTTTTTTTTTTAATATATAATAATTGTTGAATCAAATACAAAGGCGTGTTTCGTAACTTACGTTTGTGAGGTTACGACGATAATGATGACGTATTCTCCTGAATTTCTGCGTAACTCCGAGGTGCTACAAAAAGTGCAGCAGACAATAGTAATAGTAGTCAGATAAGTGCTGTGTTACGGCAAGCTGATCTGATGAATCAGAAAAATAAGTCACATGGTAAAATCTTCCTCCGCAGTCAAGCAAACCCATGATCGACACTAAATTTAGCTCAGTAATACAAAAGTTAAATTAGTGTCTCGAAAAACCCGCAACAAGCGCAGTAATAGTAAACGTTTCAAAAATTTGCAACAGCACAAAAATTACTATAATCAGAAATAGCTAAAAGAGCGTTACGCTTTTTCCGCAACGCTCGAGGATATACTATATTAATGTTATCATGTCTTGAAACCATCAAAAAAGTTCGAATATTGTTGTGAATAAAATAATACTACTGATTCTAGCAGAAATCCTTTATTATAAATATCCATTAATTTCTATCGTCAAAATAATTGATTATTCGACCGGACATTCTACTAAATGGCTCATTCAAGCTGTAAAGCAACTCCAATAAACGGCTCACTTAAGCTGTAACGGAAATAGCATTGGTTTTAATCAAGCCAATAACGTCCGCTGATCAATTACGTGAATAACGGAACGAGAGTTCATAATAAATTATCGAGACGATTAATGTTTAATTAATTTAGTAAAGACAAGTGACAGATACCGACTAGTCGACAAACAAATCGAAGATAGCCCTGTTTAATTTTATAAATAATATTATTCCCCTTCGATTTTTTAATAGAATAATTGTTGTTATTATTCTATTAGAGGTACCCTTATTTGTATTCACTATCACGAGTGTTTGAAACTCGGATAGGAGTGAGAAGTGCGCATAATTAAAATAGGTCACTTGAGGCTTAATTCAGTCTTAATTGCACAACTATCGTAGTAAGGGCGATAGTACGAGCTAAGCCTGGTAACATCCCCCGGTCGTCGAACACACCTACACGAAAAGATAAATTGCTCTCCCAAAACTCTCATTTAATTCCCGACCGTAACAGCTGCAATAGTGCAGCAACTATAACGTATACTGATAGCAGTAGAAAATAATAATTACTAATTGCTGCTAAAAATAGATCAATTAGTCCACTCGAAAGATATAAAAGCAGCGTGGATTTCAGCTAGAGTCGGTGTGTTTCGTATACCTTTATTATTATTATTGTCAATAAACGAGTATCCATTTACTCTGAACATATACGATTGATATCTTATTCTCTGAATTATTCGATATAGCTATTCGCCAGTACCATCGATTAATGTCTGGTAAGCTTATATTTAATATTAAAACGCAGTTACATTCGGATACTGTTACGTGATCAATCTTCCAGACTCTGATACTAGGCATCGCACACAAGTTACGCTGTTATTGCTTACTCTAATTAATGCCTTATTTGGCAAGAGCTAATCGTCCCCAAACATTACCCAATTTCCCAAATCTGTTAGGGGCGATGAGCTACCTTAATGAGTAATTGGTTTGTACTTTTCCCATAGCTAATTATGACTGTCATATAAATGGCTGGTTAAGCGCCTTACTGACTTTAGTAATCGTATGTAACAAGGATAGGCGTAAACAGGCTGAATCATTTTCACAGACGCTCTAACAACAATGATTGATGTAACACACTCGCCAATGAAATCGGTGTTAGTTAATTTAATCATAACCCTTGACCCAGGGTCAAAGGGGAGCCATACTACTACTATACAGTATACACAATATATATGTAAGCGTACTGTATGTGCCCTGTAATACAATTGTCGTGTTAAAATTATTAAATTTTCAATTTCTGTCCATCAACTCAGTTCAGCGTGTATTCTTCTCTTGTGGGTCTTGCATATTTTTATTCATCTTCAGAGAGATTAAATTTTCCCATATGAATTTACATCATGCGCACAAAGTTTTGAGATATCGTTTAGATCCCCAAAAAATTTTGTTATATTATTGATTATGAAAAAGTACACGTTCGTCTTATTCTTATGTTATATTTTTATTTCTTACATATTGGACAAACGTCATAAAAAGATCGAAACGAAGAGACTCGACCGCCTCAGTATACATGTGATCGATTTTGCATGTCACATACGTAGTTTAGAAATATTCTCACATTGTTGACATACCAGAGATGAATCTGTACATCGCTAAATAAACCCATTACACACTACTCATTAAAAGGTAAGTCTATTATTGAAGTTTTAATGTTAAGACCACGATGGTTACAATACTACCAAGATGCACCATATAGAAAAGTGCTACGTTCGCAACAGTGATATTAATAAAATGGGTTTCATATTTTGGTTCTCTTCGAATGAGCCGTTCTAATCAGTCTATACAATAAGCATTAGATGCCGATTATTCGCAACTGGTAAAATACTATTAATTTATGCAAAAAAATTTAGTAGGAAAAAGCGACAAGGAATAGTTGGACATATCGACGTTGTACGATTTGGTTCTTTTCATGACATTAACGTCTAGAATAGTTCACGCTGTTGTATGTCCATACAAACTGTAATCGTCTTGCAACAGAAAAACTCCCCAAAGGCATGACCGATAAACATAAGCCATTACAAAATGTGCTTGAACTCTTTTTTATTTATTGCGGATGGAACCCAGACGCGTTCCCGAAATTATTAACTTGTTGATCATAAGCTTCCTGATTCCAAACACTATGCTGTTGCTG
The DNA here is from genome assembly GCA_910592345.1 of Paraglomus brasilianum. Taxonomy (NCBI): domain Eukaryota; kingdom Fungi; phylum Glomeromycota; class Glomeromycetes; order Paraglomerales; family Paraglomeraceae; genus Paraglomus; species Paraglomus brasilianum. The sequence continues at coordinate 3,858 of CAJVPI010000101.1, forward strand.
TGGTATGGCTCTAATATCCACGTGAGCAGGGGGTACATTCGTTGTTGCCGCCTGCTGATACTGAAATCCATGTTGCATCTGCGGATGTATTTGAGTTTGCCAAGATTGGGGTTGTGTCACATGCGGTTGTATCGGCGGATGCGTCATTATCGATGGTGAATTTACAGCTGGCCAAGGCGATTGGACAACCGAAGGAGCTACCGCGTATGATAATGTAGGTCTTATAGAGTGTGTTGATGAAGCGGGACCTACGCTGTGAGCGACATTGTAAGCTGCCATCAGTTAGTTTCAGCATTAACAAACATTTACTTGAAAGAAATATCACCCATTAATTCATTACTTTGCGTGACTGATGTTGGAGGAGTTTGTTGAGGTCGTCGAAGAATGTTATATCCATATGGATCATCTTCAACTTTCAGCATGGGCGGGTCATTCCTCGTTTGAGGATCATCTTCTAGTTTCAGCGGGGGCCGGTCGTTCCTTGTTTGAGAAGATCGTCTACCACGGCCTCTTGATTTCGAAGAACCTCGCCCGGGATTATTGCTTTGTACAAAAAAATCAAAATGATTCAAATAGTTAATAATGTATGATGCAATATGTAAGTTCCTGAGTTGAACTAGAGATCTAATATAGTCTATCAAAAATGATGTTGCTAGATAAAGTGAATGACATGCTTAAATGAGAACGCTCACAAATTTCGCTTATAAAGATTAAACATGTACTACAACTCGTAACCCAACAGATCCGCTATGTCATCACTGTTGGATTAGTAACATCACATAAGACTTAAGATTGTGTACCAACCCCAACGGGAAACGATTAAATTGGTCAAATTTTCGATTATTAACCACCATTCTGTTCGGATGACCATGAGAAAGCCTTAAAAACAATTGGAAGACAATTCTAAGACGATACTACGATATATTCGCATATACATAGTATTCATATACCTAATGATATTAAATATGAAATATGGTAAAGATGCTATGTTACATATTTTGAATAAATATTATAAGGATATGGTTCAGAAACCGAAGGACTAAGTAAAACCCCGCTAAACCTCTAAAACCTCTATATTAAATTTACCCCGATAAACCGAATTTACTAATTGAACCCCGTTAAACCGAATTTCTTAACATTTCCCACCTATGTTCCCGACCCACTTTGGTCTAACGGGGTTCACTATGTATACCTCTTCTTAAGCTGTGATTTATATTCCGCCTCTTTTTCATCGTCAGAGAATTCCATTTCCTAACAAACCACAACACGTCATTAATAATAAAATTATATATATATATGTCAATTCACGCATTCGAAAACTCACCGATTCATTAGGCTCCTCATCAAAAAAGTTACTAGCATCCGAACCTTTTTGTTCTCTCAGGGGTCTAGTAAAGACATAGTTTGCATACTGTCGTACGCTGTATATTTTGGTACCCGTCTTCACCCTCTCCAAGTCGATTTCAGATGCAATGTCAAACAATACGACGTACATTGGCTGACTTACAGGTCCAAACGTTTCAGATACCTAACGTAAAACACGGTTAGACGAAAAAATTAGTTAGTAAGAGACGAAATGAACAAAATAAATTAAAGCTATTCCCCCCATTCCTCTGCTGATTGATCTACTCGCTCTTTGAGACTTACCTCACCCAACAATTGTCGATCCTCAAACACAAAAATACTTCCAGAATCCAACACTTGATATTCTCCTGAAACCTTTGCAATCACAGTTACTGCGTTTTCAACGATATTGTACACACTCCCGATCTCATCTATTGGCATATCATCTTTAACTTCGATATTAGGTTTGGTTATGGGGATATTAGCAATTTCATTCCGTGTGCGAAGAATTTCTCCATTCGTAACAGCTTCGGCATACAAATCAGAGACTTCTGTTTCGTTTGTATTGTCCGTGTCTGAATCGCTTGTGAATTAGAGTGGAGACGCTTTTGTTAAAGAATAGCAAGAGCGAATGTGATCAGGGCAGCTACCGTTACTCACCTCGCAAATGACGTTTCACTGCTATCTCCCTCTGACAAACTTACGACCAAATCCTGCTGACCGTTTTCTGGATAATGGTCGACAGTTGCAGCCTCCTCATTGCCCTCATTGCCCTCATTGCCCTCATTGCCCTGATCGTCAATATAAATACTCTCGTCTTTCGGTGCATCCATTGTCAGAAAAATTTTCTGAATCAAATATCAGACGATGCTGATTGGACAATTTCTAAAGTTTTTAATCTCCATGTGATGGTTATTCCCGAAAATCCTGCTATGTGATTGGTCCTGATTCTTCGAAAACATACAGCTCATATTGTTTTATCTAAAACACGATCTCGTGAAATTTGTGTATTGATGCTCATTTTAGTGCTAGTTAGATACCGACATTAATATCGTTGATTTTTAATTTGTTATCTAATAATAATAAAATAACACTCCCATACAGTCACAGGTTTTATCTGGCCGGTCGACTGTAATTCCAGTCACTTCGGTCCTAATTTCATGACTAGAGTTAAGACATTAAAAATGTTACACTTTACTCATGAAGCCTTGCAACTACCGAGCACTGAATATCCCCATTAAATAGTCCTCCTCTCAATTTGGACCGGGTAACAATTCAGGAATTTTTTATAATATACCCAGCTACACGACAGTGTGAGCATTTATTATATGTGCCTAAATACAAAACTATTCATCGACGTAACAAACTCTACGAAAACATGACAATTAACCGAAAAACTAATTATCCGAGTCCAGCTACACACAAACCAACTAATTATCCAAGCGGTAAACTACGTATCTATGCCGTTCTGAGTATATTAGCTTACGGTCGATAACAATACGTTAGCAAAGCAACTTTTGCTCTTTTCGTTCACATGGTAAATGCCTACGATTTATCGGATCGGTTAAGCGTTACTTTTTACCATTTTATGCATCAAGATGAATACATACTGTACTAATTAATCTATAAAACTATGATAATATTATTTAGACGCTTTGATGCTTTTGAGGAACAAGATATCCCATTCCGTAAATCATAATAATGAGGAAGGTTAATACTTTCCTTTATGGTATTGTATTATAATAACTGGATCACAGCGATATCATATTTACTTATCATCAACGAGAAGACTGGCAATTCTAACAAATGTTCTACCACAATATAGAGCATGTATGAAAATAATGTTACAGAATGAAGATGAAGATTGTGTATATAAGTAATGGTACAATTTGCGTATAGCTACACTAATCGGTACAATAAACAAGCTTTCTTTTCTGACTTTTTGTGACCCATCAGTTTACGTATCTCCGGGAAATAACTTTAAATAAACCTTTGCGCTTCATGTTTATAATCTAAAAAAATGAGTGGAAGCGCTTTCAAACAAACAATTGCACGGGTTCTTCGACGTGAAGGGTTTTGGTTTAAAGTTATCAGACAAGCGTAAGAATTATAAACTGTTACCAGCATTGTCTTAAATCATTTTCTTTGTTTCTTCAGCGGCGGCAATCGTGACTATGGGAGTGTTGACCTTATTGCATATAGTCAAAGACTTGAGAATTTGACATCCAGTGTAAAGACATTAATCAACCAGTTGGTAAATTTAAACGTCAATATATTTAGTACATATAGAATATAATTTATTCGTGAGTTAAAGGGAATACTGTCCAGACCCCAAGGCAATTTTGGAGTTGTGGTTGCTCGAGAGTTTACTCTTGGAGTAATTCGTCAAGCCGAGTCATCTCTATTTCGGATTATCTTGACGATTTCAACTAATATCGTTGCCAAGTTAACAGACATTGTTTCGGCTGAAGAGGTTCAGAAACAAGGCGAAGAACGGGAAATTTTTGAAAAGACTGGATCATGTTGTAAGGATTATGAGATGGTTTTCAGTAGAATGAATACGTTAGAGGATAGATTTCTTGAGGCAGAAGAAGAGTTGCGGGAAATGGAAGAGGTGTTAGTGAAAAAAAAGGAGGCGTTGGGGAAAAGAGAGGAGTGTCGGTGACAAGGAAGGAAGTGTCGATGAAAAGGGAGGAGGCGTTGGTAAAAAGTGTCAGATCGCCACACTTGGGAGAGCATTTGTGTAATGACCTTGGGATTTAGTCGTCTTCCGGCGCGGCGGAACTCTTAGGCTCGTTCCTACTATCGCTAAACCTCTATCCAATTAGTGACTTTAATAAGATTTATCAATACTCACGGATTTACAATCCGACTATCTGTATACGCTTTCTCTGGATTCTATTTAACCTCCGAGTCAAACAACGATTATGATTCGCTAGGGATTATTAACGAAAATCTATCGACGGGGAAAGTTTATAAATAGTAACGCGCGTTAAACATGCAATTAAATAGAAATCCTGATGCCTAAGTTCCGATAAGTTCAATGGCAGGATCAAACTTATTAACTGCTGATCGAGAAAGCGATTTTATCACTAACCAGCGATCGAATAAAACTCACCAGGGAATGAACGAAAATAACAACTTATATTAATTACAGATTTATTTAACAGACAAGAAAACATATGGGGAGTGGTTGATCAAGGATGTTCTTTGCAAGCTCTTGCTGAACACAAATCTATAAATGCTATACCTGAACTTGACATTGGTTTTGTCTTTGCGAATTTCCTCTTTATGAATCAACCTTCATGATTATAGTTTTTTATAATTCTTCTGAATTTTATTCTGTAGATGGTACTTCTGGGTCATATACAGTTGATATTGATAATCAGCAGTCAAAGAAAACCTCAAGAAGATTGCTGGGGCATTTCATCATGAAAGTAAGCTACAACAAGGCTACCGCCTATCAACCCAATTATAGTTGCAGCAGTCTCAGCAGTTCAAGAAAAATATGCTTTAATGCACCTGGTGATTAAGGAACAATTTGACGGCAGCAAGGGCTATGTCCAGCTCGATTATGTGGTTTCTGTGACAAGCTGGCTGTTGTCATTACCAAGGCAAAAATGATTGGTATTCAAAACGGAATCGCCCAAAATTACATACGGCTACGGAGGTATTCAAATTTTATTTTTATTTATTTATTTATTTATTTATTTTGTCTTATTTAATTTTTTTTTTATCCGTTTATTGCTCATTTATATTTATAGCTTTTATTACACCTCACAATTTGGTTGTATTACTACCCAGAAAAGTAAGAAGAGAAGGCGCAATCACGGCAATCCTGCGTACTATGCGATATATGGAATAGTTACTACAGGCGTTGAATGGCGTTTTCTTAGCTGGATACGAACAGGTCGAAGCCGACAGTATTACTATCAGAACCATACAATTGTTCATTCAAAGATAATATGGTAGGCGTTTCAGGATTTTTCAGTCGCAAGCAAATGAAATTGCAGGCCAATCTGTAGAGGAGGTTGAAGCAGAAATTGAAGAGAAAAAAGTCAACGCTTTCGCTAGGATGATAGGTTCTGATCGGAATACGCAGCTCAAGAGCGACAAGTTTTACAGTTAACATATAGAAGATTATAAAATGTAAATACGAAACCAGCTAATGAAAGAATGCAACTAACCTAAACTACAGCCTTTTGGGGCAAATCCCGTTATCATTGAATATCAAGATTATATTTGATAAGAGATAATGCATCGTAATATTGTTAATAATCAGATTAATGCCTAATTTTATCATTTACGTCTAACGCGTAATTTTGTTCATCTGGCACTTTTTAACAATTCGTTATATTTTAATGTAAATGACAACTGTACATGATAAGTGATTACGATATCATGTTGGCCCATACTGAAGGTTGTGCATAATGATTGACATTTTGGTTTTGTTGCAGCACGCCCATATGATATAAGTGTTTTTTAATGCACCTATTTCATGTTTGTATACATAAGGATAAACAAGATCATTTTCGTTAATACAAACATATGATTATTCCACCAAAAGTCTCGGGTTCTGTCGATCAGTTCAATTACCGTAATAAAGTTACTGTTATCAGACTCAAACTTTATTTTGTCGACTATATTCTAATAAAAAAAACTGTCTTGAGATAGAAGCATAGTCGTCACAAGAATGATTACATTAGACATTGTTCTAATCCTAGCCGACTTATGTATAGCATTACCAAATTTAATAATTTTTTGTAAAAGATGCCAAAGTGAAACATGTGACATACCGGTTGCTTGGTATGACGTAAAAAAAGAAAGAGGCTTTTGCATTGTCTTCTCTGTTCATTTATCTTCCATGTCATCGTACCATTCTCAATTGGTCCGTTCAGACAAAATCTCTATCAATTTTGCCTCGGTTTACCTTCGTACAACTTATTGTTATGGTAAGCGAGTGCGTACCAAGCGCGTGTCTTTCAGAATTCACACAGTCATGCACATAAAAGATCTGCACATTACATCAACCCCTCATTTCATTAACGTTGTACTCGATCATATGACCTTTATCGATTTTTAGCAACCTAGAATAGAATTGTGGACTTAGCTCTATATCCTAATTTTTAGAACAGTATGATCAATAGAAACGAGACTGATCGTCATCAATCTAAATGATTTCCTCGATTGGATGAATAACATTCCGATTAAGCTACCTTCTTTTCTTTTCTTTTCTTTTTTTGAGGAACCATAATCAAGCATTATGACTGCTGAAGTCGACATCGACGAGTCTGAGCTTTTATACGAAAGAACCGTCTGTAAGAGGGCTTCGAAAGCAGTACCGCTTTTCGTAACCTCATAGTATTTATTCTCCTAAACGGGATGGGAATGAACGTATTAGTCTGCATAATAGGATTCAGAGAGAGAGAGTTGGATTGGTTTTATAATATTTGCTTGTTATAATACTTGTTTTGGACATGAATGAACATCGTAGACGATTCCTTATCTTCCGCCGGTATATAAGAATGCGAACATCCAACTAATCCCAGTATAACGAGTTTCCTGAACTGCAAAGGTTATCTCCTTTATGGCTAACTTCGGCCGGAATAACATTGATGGGATGCTAAACATGAACAAGGACTATTACTATGGCTTTTCAATGTCAAAGCCACAATTGCTTATCTGGCCTAGTTGCAGCATTCTCATATCACACATGCAAACGTACAAAATTGCGGCTGCACAGTGTCGATCTTACTCGACAGATATGGCTACAGCAGGCGAGTAGTATTATACAACTTTTTAATGGTATCGGAAATATTACATAATTAATATGTTTACTTATTTTGTCTCTTTCGATCATATTCACGATGCATGCCAATCGTGTCACCGATTTATGTAATTGGATGATCATTTTTCAATGCCGAGCTGAGTTCACTACAAAACAAGAGATCACACATGAGGAAATGACCTTTTATAATTAAGGAAATAGTACGTCGTGATGATGTCGCATAGACATCACCTACGTGTAATTTATATTGTATACATATAAATAATCACTTCCGAACATAATACATATATAGCCCACCTCTTCGGGGAGTCCGGTTCTATTTTCAAAACGCAAATATAACCGTGATCTGTATAGACTATTTGATTGAAAGTAGAAAACATCACAATATTCAAATAATGCCATCTAGAACATTTCTATCGTCATCTTTTAGGTATGAACTGACTCGGGGTGCATTAATATAGTATCAACACATATTCATACCATATGAATACGTTCTTTTCTTCTTTTCTTTATTTCAGAGATGATGTCGAATTCGTGAAGCCAAGCAGCCGTAAGCATTCGGCCCAAGTGACTATACAACACTGGTGCGTAATCATATCGTTACAATTTACTATACGCATATAAACTGAAATCTTGTGACTTGACACCTTACTTGCCCGCCTGTAGGCAGTTGCGTGATCTTCTTAGTTGTGCGCGATCTAGAGACGAGTTTACGTACGTATGTGGTAATAGCGTAATTTCACATAATGTTAGAACACAGCGGGTATGTACAATCAAGAGATTTATGTAATAGAAATTCACATACTTGTGACTAATTTTGACAAACTCCAATGGTAGAGTTCCCCATTGTTGAGTGATTTGACATTTATTCCCACTTGTATAGCTGTAGGGTAAGTATTATTCCCACGCTCAAATAGTCGATTAATTGACTGCCAAAATTCGATTATTGACTTTCCCCAAATGTATTCATTTGTAGTTCTGGGTACTTGGCTGTCGGCGGCCAGCGGGGTCAAGTAATGATGAAACATATAGACGATGATTGGTAAGTGTGGGTATACAGATCTATGTAGGACTCGTGACATTAAACACAACTTGAAACTCGTAATATTAAGCAATAAGCAAACCACCAGTTAAAAGAGTCATAACAGTTACAAAAGCTGTCTCGTCCATACTATGCAGCAACTGTTTGTTTGTTGTTTTATTGACTTATTTTGGCCCATTATATACGACATTCATTCTTCATTATCACACGGTCCAAGTACTAACAATTTGTCTTGTATTACAGGTGTGCCCATAAATCTGTTGGCGGTTCAATAAACAACTCCATTAGTATCTCGGCTCACCCAACGGGTACACGGATGCTTATCAGCAACAACGATCAGACCATAAAAGTACATTCATTGCCAGGCATGGAACAAATCACTACTATCAAATTACCAACTGCAATTAACTATGGTAAAGCACAAGTACTTGAAAGCTTATGTAAATTGTAAGTGTTCCTTACAAACAATTAGTAATTAATACCATTCTCTCCTGGAATCATTGCTACTACTAGCCTCCGTTAGTCCGGATGGTCGTAAGATGGTCGCCGTGGGAGATTCGAATCAAGTGTTTTTATTTGATGTATCGGCTAATGGAGATTACAACAGAATAGCGACTTACACAGGTATGTATATAAAAAAGTAATATATTAAAACATAGATAATTTCGCTACACCAATCGAACTTGGTTGAATACCGAGTGACATTATACATGTTGTCGAATGGCACATAGAACAAAATAATATTGCGTACTAACGTAGTTCTTTTATCAACTTATTTCAACAGCAACCTCAGATGCGGGATTTTCTTGCGCGTGGAATCAATACTCGGGAAAATTTGCGGTTGCCAATCAAGATGGTTACATTAGCGTCTGGGATATACGACATAGCGACAAACTGTGTAAAATACCTACTAAGCAAGACTCTCAGACCAAGGGAGCTGCTCGATCAGTGAAGTTCTCTCCAAGCGGATCTGTTGATCTTTTGATGTTCAGTGAGGTGAGTAACATAAAAAGGCAAGAGCGTTTTTAGCAGAGGAGAGCAGGTAATTGGTGTGTCAAAATGGTTATATTACGGAATGATGGCAGCAATATTTGTTAATAGCATGATGCAAAAAGCGGCCAAGTAATATTGTGATTTGGATGAGAGGGTAATGTAATAATATTATTATATTCGTTACTAACGGTGGGTGCAATGTGGTTTCTAGCATGTATCATATGTACATTTGGTCGACTCGCGTACTTTCTGCGAAAGACAGACTCTTCGTATCACACCTCAGCATTACGATCAGCATATTTCTGGTATTACATTCACACCTGACAGCTCCCGGATCTTCGTTGGTAAGGATTGTCTCGGTCATTTGTTACGTATTTGAAACGAATTGCACTCGACCAGATGTGACCTACTAATCCACTTACGCCTCATCTTCATGATAATAGGGGTTGAACATTCTGTGTTGGAGTATGAAGTTGACACAGTGTTGAGAAGAAGTTTTCCGGCAGGTTCTTTGATCTAATATTATACATAGTCATAACGTAAATAATTTAGTTTAATATGAAGGCATTCAAATTAATTGAACGTTTAATGCTACTTATTGGGACAAGTTTTCCGGTAGCTGACTAAACGTGTTTATAAATACATACCGAATAATTAGATTTCATACGTTAATAGACATTAATAGACATTTCATCATACATATAACAACTGCATTTGATGGTATAAACCGAATCGTAGCAATTATACGATTAAGAAACTCTCCAAGATGTGGTCAATTAAACTTTGACAAAATTCGTTTTCTAAAATGTCAATTGTTTTGATTTCGTTAATCTGCTTGACCTTTAACATTAAAGCATGTTTCTTTATTGATTGAAAAGAAGATAGCGTTGCGTTTAAGTGGCTCTATTTATTGTACAGCATTTGTTTTCACTATAAGGAAATACGAATCAATACCTATGTTTCCTTTTGGTCAGATTCATGGTTGGCGCCGACAGTAAAGAGAAGCTATCAACGGGATCCCGTTTATGTGAAATAGAACCTAAGCCATTTTATGATCAACTTCCTCTGAGAAGACTCACATAGATCAGAAACTCGATATATTTTATTGACGTTTAATTGTCGCTTAATTGTTCACGACTTTTATTATTATGACAAGCAATGATTTTGCCCTACTTGGAGATTGCATAACTCGATACGTTGAACCAATTATTAATAGTACTCTCATTTTTATAGGCATGTGGGATTCGGTTGTGTTCAGTAAATTTATCCCAAGACGTCGTGTTCAGGATAATAAATATATATCATGATTTCTATGCCGAGTCAACCAGATTAACTATGAATTACTTAAAGATATTCATTAAGACGTTCTTGTTCATTGTGATCTTTTCGCTCGTAATACTTTACACGGAAGCGCCAACCTTCTATTCTTTAGTTCTTCTTAGTCTTCGCGTCACTCTTTCCCGTCATGAAGTTAGCCAATGCACCAGAGATATCCGGCATTTCAAGTGAATTTTGTGGTTGATTTTCCTGTAATTCCTTTAGAGCTTCCGGGTCTGTAGCCAGGGAAATCAATTTCAATTATAAGTGTGTCTAAGATATACCAAACATACAGTTTGACAATATAAAAGCAATATTTTCGTACCGAGTCCTTCCATCATCTTTGGCATAACTAGCAACAACACTACACTAACTCCCATCATGATAATTAGTGGGTTTGCAAACACGCTAGCAATACTAAAGCTCTCCCGAGGCTTTAATAAGAAAATCGAGCAAGGCGGGTTTGATTAGTAAAAATGTTATTTCGAGTGGACATTTCGATGGTAAACTTACCACAAAGTAATCCGCCATAGCCCTTGCTTTCAATTCGAGTGGATAAGGCAATGCATTCGCAGTTTTGGGTGCATTGACGTTAGAATGTTGAACGTTTTTGTTGACTGTATCAGGCCAATCGGCACCCAATATTGTGATAAATGCCTCGACCCCCGAAGCATCCACATTCACTCTTAGCTATATTGGAACAGAACATGTCGGTCTTAATGTTAGGGTATTATTGTCTCATTCCTAATACACGATACATAATAGATCTACCCTTGGATACAGATATCTTCGCGAAGATACTTCCAGTAGATAAGAACCTGGGGGGACATTCTGACTAAGAGATACAATGCGAGTAATTGGTTAATCGACTTATCGAACGTGGAAATCATCAAAACGCTAATTCCTACATACATTGTGAATTTTCCATCCTTGCGGACTAGGGCCGAGTATTGTCCCCCATTTATTAGTATTTTAGTGTTGGATTCTAGACTTGACACATCTGATCATACGAGTATGAGTTGGTAGGGACACACGAAACAAGATCGATTATCAGATACTTGGTACGCAAAATAGCATGCAAATGTTCCAACATAACGATATCACACCTTTCAAAATGTCGTTGGCGACTAGCCCGCCTTCTATTGTGTGTAGATCCGTGGCTATTACGGAACTTAACACGGCTAAACTGAAGTAGCGAGATAGAAACGTTTGTCAGTTGGTAGCGCTAAACAAACTTCACCCTTGTTAAAGAACTAGTAAAGCTTTAAAACCTTATTAGAAAAAGAGCCAGGTAAAGCTTCTTTAATACCATGCTTGTAATCGGTATTCACTTTGGTTGAGACTGTTGCTGCAAGAACTAATGATGTATATGGAGATCGCGTGATTGGCTGATTCAACAAGTTACATTTTAATTTTCCGTAATTTTAATGTAGATCGATCTTAAATCCGACCGTTCTTATATCATATTATACGGCCTAGTTTTAATTAAAAATTCCAGTCATATTTGCCACAAAAACTATTATGGTCTCTAAACTTGCAGCTGTGCCACTAATCCTAAAGCAAACCATCATCAGTCACTGGTTAAATTTTCAGCCACATCAGTAAATGTTCACTTTGTCAATATAATAATAATAATACAGAAATAATATAATTGTTATGATAGAATGTTTATCGTTGTTTCATTGTTAAAAATGAGCTAAAGTTCCCCGCCCTGAATCAAAAGTTTGTACCTTCATTTTTTTATGTACGCTACTGGGTATTTGAAGGTTAGCGCAAAAGCAATTTTAGGAAATGAAGAACTCAAACATCAAATGAAAAGCATTGCCAAAATTATAACATATTTAGTATACGATTATGTGTATATAATACGAAGTTAATTTATATCAAATCCATTATGGAATCAAAGAATTACAGCACCATCATACATCAAAGCATTCTGAAAAAAGAACAAGGAGAAAAAATTGCTCCGTACGGTTTTAAAATCAATAATACCAAAATTCTCGAGGAATATCTAGATAAAGAAAAAATTACTTATGAAATTTATCAGCTATAAACAAACATTAAACCCCAACTTACGATGAACCAAGAAAATAGAAACATAAGCAATTATTATTATCAATAAATATGAAAAGCCAGGCATCTTTTTTTACTTTATCTAAAATAAATTAACTTTGACAGTTAGAATAGATAAATTTATATGGTAGAAAGTAGCCAAGAATTTCCTCAATCTCTAAATTATTTCCTTAACTTCAATCAAGGTCATTTTTCAGTTTCTTTAATTTCAATTTGAGCAACTTGACCATCCTGTTGCTCTTTCAATAATTTGTTTTCCTCTTCTAATTGCTTAATTTTTCTTCTAAACTCTTTATCCTATCCAATAGTAATAGCTCTTGCTTCTACCTTTTGCTTGATTCTTCTAATTTCTCTTGAAATTTGGCTACTTCTTCTCTTTCAATTTCTAATTATTGTCGCTCATAAAAAGTGGTAAATTAGGAAGTCCTTTCTCTTTTTATTTTGCCTTTTCCCTGCAGTCACAAACAAATCCAAGTCAGTTTTGGTCTGCATTTTTCATGCTTAGTTAATTTATCATTCTCAAATTTTTCTTTACAATTACGTCTGCAATTAACTTATTGGTTGTCTCATGACGAGTTTTTATTAGATTAACACATCTATTATTTTCATTATTACTATAATTAGAGCAAAAATCACAAGCCCTCCTATACTCTCACAGCAAATCTAAAAGTGTATATCTTAACTCTTTCAAAGCACTAAAAAATTATTTACTCTTAACTTCTATTTTAGCAACCATTTATTGCTTATTATTATGGTGTTTCACCTTTCTTCTTAGGTTTTGGACCTTAGTTGCTAATTCTTGGAACTTATGTTGTTTTTTATGTAAGTTAGGTAAAGGTTTTCCAAATAAGTGTTAGTAAATCTTCTAATTTTTTATAGTCTGCTTTCAACTTCTTGAATCCCTCATTATAATTAGTTTTTTTTCAATTCTTCTGCTTTTTCATCCCAATCTGCTGATTTTTTTTCATCCCATTTTTCAAAAATTTCATTAGCAGTCTCAATTTCCAACGATTTTTCTGCTATTACTATTACTATCTCTGCATGTAATTTATCCCTTAAGTTACCATTCAACCCTATTACTATATAATATTCTTTAACAGCATTGTCAGATTCTTAACTTAAAGTTTTCTTCTAACAGCATATTATTTTCTTGAAGTTCCCCTAATATGTCTAATGATTTTTTGTCTAGTTTACTTATTTTTTTAAATACATATTATTATATTATTTTTATTGAGTATATAATTATTTTAATAGTATTTCTTTCCATTAGGACCTTTGCCTATTATTTCGTTCTCATCGAGAAGTAATTAATTTGTTCACATACTGCTTCATCTTGTATACCAAATAAATGCACTTTATGCTAATAAATTTTACTTACCGAATGGGGTATGTGATTTTGCGCTCAATTGTAATTGTAATGGGCAGTAGCATCAACGCTACAATAATCAGCTTTACCTCGTTATAAATTAATTTTCTCTATTGTTCTGCTAATTTTGTATCTTTGTTGTAATAGTTTCTTTCTAATTTAACCTTCACAAGATGTTCTTTGTAAATCTTTTGCTTCTTCTTCCTTATGAGCATTATACTGTAAGCCGTTTCAAAAACGTTGGCACATGTCACATAAATCTGTTCTTGGACTCATGATTTGAATATAAGACGTCAATTGGTGCCATAACTTGCGGAATGCATCATACTTTAACAATTTCAACGTGCTATCGTTTTCTAGACCTGCAATAAAATCACAATAGACCGATTTGTAACTTGTTTTGGCTGGCAAAAATGTAAGCGATTGAGTAATTTCTACCGGGACTGGTAATCCATGAATTCCAGCATAATTCTCGAGAAAATTCTTCATGGTAGCAACAGTTATTTACATTACCATGAATACATGGTATTATGCCAGATGATGTGAATTTGACAATTCCTGACATCTTGAGATAAATTTTGGCAAAATGCATAATGCAATTCCAATAGTAAAAGGTTCTCTTCTTAGTACACATTTTCTTTTTAAGATGTAGACTGGCAGTTATCCCTCCACCATTCATTGTTTTCAGCTGGGCATTAAAAATATATCTTGTTCAGACCTAGAAAGAGCTTGAAAAGCTTCACACAACTCAGCAAACTTTTCTCATTTTGAGTAACCACAAATGTGGCCTATCTCCAAGAAACATGTCATATTCAGTGCAGCCCTATATTAATATATTATATTCATTATTCTTCATATACAGATAATCTTATATATATAATTTTATCATTTAATAACAGTCTTGAACATGCGTTTTATTTATGTTGCAAATTTTGTCTACATGTTGGTTTACTATTACCAATTATAACTATGGTACTGGCTTTAAGTAAAGAAACTTATTTGATACAAATATAACATTAAAACATAAAACATAAAACATACATGCCAAGTTACAAATTAAACACAGAACTCTTTATTGATTCATCACACTTCATCTTTACTCATGGAGCTGCTAATACAAAAGTTAAACTCAAATCACTAAAAGAAAATGCCAATGGTAGTCTACTGATATATGCAAAGTATAGTTAGATATTTAGGTAAAATCTGTCAGTGATAATGTCTTTACATACCTTTTATTGGTCCACGCCTACTGAGCACAGAACACCCACCCGGACGAACCATAAACCTGTGACGAAGAGACAGGCGTAGGGGAAGTGCCTAGACACATGCCTCACAAGATAGACAAGGCGTATAACGGTTCCAAAGGGTTTAGTCAAAGGTCGGGCAATACGCAAAGAGGACATGTGGCCCTGTGTTCATGCTGACAGCAAGAAGCACCCACCCGGACGAACCATAAACCTGCGACGAAGAGACAGGCGTAGGGGAAATGCCGAAGACACTGTATCTCCAAAGCTTCGAAGCTTGGGCAGTTCACGGTTCCAAAGGGTTTAGTCAGAGGTCGGGCAAACTTGCAAAGATAACATGTGCCTCTCCTGCTGTCAGCGGCGAGGTGGACATTAAAACAAAGAAAATCTGTTGATGGCGCGAAAATTTTTATTGCGCGCAATAATGTTTGTTGATCATGTGATAACAATATGTAACTGAGACGGCGCGAGCCTAAGCCCTCGTGTTTCTCATTACTATGGAGATTGATAACAGGCTTAACTATCAAGTTCCTTACCAAGTGGAGAAAGTTGATAGATTTTTCAAAGATAATAAACTGAAAGTTTGGGGTGACTATAAGACTTTTATTCAAACAAAGTTTGTTACTGGACACTACACCACCGCTCGTGCTATACATGGGCGATACTGTGGTTCATTGCTTGCCATTCAACAAAATGAAAGAGTAGGAGATGAAGTGAAAAAATATTGCGCCGACCTATACAAGGAAGCCAATGTACGTATGTAGACAGCCTGTGTTGAAAAAGCACGCGTCCTTATTTCCCACTTCTATGTAGACAAGTCGGAAAAGCGATTTCCTCTTATTAGTAGAGAATGTTATTGAATGCAAGCAAATAGAACAAAACATTGAATCTATCCGGGTAAGCTTTGAAGGTAAACAAATCCTCTACATCGACAACATTTGAACACGTGAATTTGTATACTGTATAGGACAAAATTACAAGAAAAGCAACGGAAGTCAGCGGTGAAATAGTAGATGATTCGTTGAAACAGTGGAGACCTTCTAAGAAACCCAAAACCGTTGATCAGTTGGAAGATTCTGATACTCAGGACAAGATAGCAGATATCACCAACACGTATGATGAGCTGTATAGGTTATACTATTCTTTACTTGCCAACAATCTTTGTCTCATGTATATTCCCTCCGCACGTGAAAGGTCATTGCAAACAGATACAATTGAACTGCCACAGACTCCTCCCTCCAACCTGATTGATGCTGTTGACAGTGAGGAGGACGAAAGCATCCATTCAGAAGAATATCAAGCTGGAAGTGATGATGAAGATGGAAATACGCACATTGATGTTAATACCATATCATTTGATGATGCAGTAAATGAAATACGTAACCCAAGCTGGACTCTCAAAGACGGCCGTCTACTCGTTGATGTGCTTGTGACCAATACCACTGAGTTGGTAAGACAGCTCATGCAAAAAAGCCAGAAAGAAAGAACACCTGCTCTCATGAGTGCTGCTCGGTATATGATGTCTTACTATTACTATATAAATGAAGAGCATGAATGGTTGCTTATTTTTGACACAGTTTAGGTCTTTCATCAATTGTCGATCTATCATCTGAATTTGAAGGTGGAATGTACAAGTGGTTTGGTCAAGACTGGGTAGATATCAAGGAAAAGGTGTATGGAATGATAAATATGACACCATTATGTTTTGAAGGTGATGTAAAGAGTATTATTGACACAGTTGAAGATGTATGTGTATAATCTTGAGAGTCTGTGCAAGTCACTTTTCCTTTTAATAACTGTCATATTTGTAGATGTGCAACACATTCCGATATATTGATGCACGAACTTATCTGTATGAATTGCAGACCAGCAATCATTCACCAATTGTTAAACAGATTGCAAATATTTACTTCATTGTGTATGTTGTCTAGTTTTGGTATTTGTCAGTATATCCTTGATAACTGCTCTGATGAACATTTTGTTAGAATTTGTAAATTCATGAGAAACCCATTCATTTTTGTGAATGAATCTGGAAGACGTAAGGATCTCACTGAGATGGAATTTGTCATCAAAATGATAGCACCTGTTTTTGATGAACTTTTTGCTGACATTTCAGATCTTGTAGAGCTTCGATGGTAATAGTAAGATATCACTGATCTTGATGTCACACATAATATTTAATTTTAATTTTCATGTTTATAGGGGTGAGACAGTTACCCGTGCTGCCGTTCAACCAAGAAAGATTGATATGAGGATTGTCCACAGGACTCGACATATTGAACTCAGTCACACAGAATGTGCAAGGCTTCTTACACCTGCAAAAGCTATTGGAGACCGCTCTAAGTGTTTACGGACACTAAAATGTGTGCTTGACATGTATCTGGCAGAAGACATTTCAGATGATGCTGCAAATGATTCTACAATCATGGGGCTCCAATTTGCTGGTAAGATTTCAAGAGTTGGATTGTCAGCAAATGTTAAAATGTTAATTATGTGGATTATCATCACATCAGGTCTTGAAGGACAAATCATAGGAATTGATTGTCTAGATGATGGTTTATACTTTGGTCTTGAGGGTCCCAAATTCAGATTTCCTGCACAACTGTCAAGTATAAAGGACCTCCGAAATACACTGGAAGCATTATTTTTCTTCAAAGTAAGGTCACATGTATGACTTGTGTGTGAGTTTTAGTTAATTGATGTATCCTTTTCTCTATCCAGGAAAATATTAATAGAAATGCCAAAGCACTACCTAATCCAACAGAGCAGGGCCACTTATATCAGAAAATTTTTCATGTCCACAGGGCACAAGCCAAGCATTTTAAAGTAGGTTTTACAAGGAAAACAAACTTCACTCCAAGTAAGCATAAGAAACAAATATTAATATTATAGGAAGAGTTTGTTAGTTACTATAGGATGATAGTGAAAAACATTGCTAATCTATAGAATTATATTATCATTTTGTTCCTCAACCTAAACCATTACTTGTCAATGGACTATATTAAAGAACAGAGTCCCCAATAAAATTGGGATTTCATGTAGAATTAGAATTGCAAAACAAAAAATCATACTGATGAATGTCACTCTACTGTATGTTTGTCTCCGTTGGTAATTGTTGAGATATACAAGTTTATTTGCGCGCCATTTTTTTCGCAACACACTGTATACTCTCCATCGGCCATTCTATACTATCCGTAATAATTATAAAATACATAACAATCAAATAAAAATTACAACACTTCAGATCTAATCGCTACTCTTAATGGCCTATTAATTTCGTTAATATATATTTTAGGGAATTAATAATATCGCTGTTTCATCATACAGATAATATATCACCGAAGGTCAGGTTCAACAGATGTTCCTAGTAAAACGTAGCGGACGAAGAAATGCCGCTCATATATAAAATATCTAATACCCATTATATATTATATCGTAGATATTATCTCGTTAATGAAGGTTAGTTTCAACCTCAGCATTAATATTTCTCTTTCCACACTGTAATGCTCCGATTGGATTTTCATCAAGAGTATCCGCATTTCGCTTCGTGTCTCTATCACACTCTATGGCTCTTAACGTTTTGGCATAGGTTCCCTTCATTGACGAATAACAATTTAACTTGAACATAATAACGATAAATTCACAATAACCAATAACGATGGATTCACAATAACTTTTTGTTGTATATTACGAGTATTAGCCTTCTAACGAATATATTAAACTCTCGGTAATATACATTGTCTTTATTATTACGAACGCCTTTCCTGTGTTAAATATAATCGCTTCCCTTATTAGTCGCCAAAATGTTACAACAAAGCATACTCTGTTACTGGTCTTATTAATCGCGAAGAACTTACATGCAAAGTGTCAGTTCAGAGAATAATATAATAACTGAATACTTTTCATGCCCTGCTTATTAATCGCCATGATTTTATAACATGTCTTATTAGAGAACAAATAATACATTATGATTTAACAATACATCATTACACAAACTGTTTCACATGACGCCGCTGAAAATTGTGTCGCTAGTAAATTCTTCTCAACCTTACAACACCAAAGGATGATTAAATCCGTGCTAATATTCAACAACCATGGCAGATCACGCTTGATCAAGTTCTATCAACAAATAGTAAGTGGCTTATACTATCATAACTCAGGCTATGGGTGAGCTCAGGTTGACTCTGATATACTTTTAGGACATTCCAACCCAGCAAAACCTAATTCAAGAGATATTTCAACTCGTTTCCAAACGCCCAGATTCTGTCTGTAATTTTCTAGAAGGAAGTCAAATGCTTGGTGGCAGCGACACTCGAGTCATTTACCGACACTATGCGACTTTATATTTTGTGTTTGTTGTTGACGAATCTGAGAGTGAATTAGGAATTCTCGATTTGATACAAGTGAGTGGAAAAGAGGAAGAAGGCAGAATTTATGTGATGTGCAAAAGGATCCATTACAAATGATGTGCGTGTATTTAGGTTTTCGTAGAGGGTCTTGACAGGTGTTTTGAGAACGTTTGCGAGCTTGATCTGGTGAGTCATGTCACATTCCCATATTGTACCCGTTGATAAATCGTAAGATGGCTAAATAAAGTTTTGTCTCCGAATCTTTCTAGATCTTTCATTTTGAAGAAGTAAGTTATTTACGGCCAATCACTTGTTTGATACAGTAATTCGATTTGACATTTGACTATTCATAGGTGCATCACATACTCGCCGAAGTGGTGTCCGGTGGGATGGCAAGTACAAAAAGCTTTTGAAAATAACATAGGGTCTTTTGTCTTTCGCTCTTCTAATAATTGTTTGTTTCCAATTTAGGTCTTGGAAACGAACTTGAACGAAATTATTACTGCTGCGAACGAATCAAATAATAAAGTCAAAAAGCGCGTGGGAGCAATGGCTTCGATTACAAAAAGTAGCGCTGGTGCCGTTGCGCGTGATTTAGGTGCAAATATTGCCAATACTGCTACCAATGTTTTACAGAGCACTATGAGCGCGACATTGCGACGTACTGGGTTTTAGTTCAAATCTTAAACTTTGTGGATTCTGGTTGGGAATCGTTGCGTTGATCAATGTATTATATATGTATGGCGCATTTAGAAAAATACGGAGGGAGTGGTGATTAGTAGAAACAATGTAATTTATGCATTTCAATTATAGACTATGCAGAGTGAATTGAATAAATAACGTCTAAATCTAATTTCTGAACATTTAGACTGAAATATTAACAATTGCATCGATATACGTAATAATTATATGGCGGTTGATAACCAACACTACTCTACTCCCAGCCCTCTCTCTTAGACATTGCAAGCCACCGATTGGGATCTTGCACATGTTACAGTATACTCGTTTTAAATAATACTTTCATCAATAAATGGCTCAGAACTCCCGGCAATGTTTTATCGCTTTCACCAATTTTTGGTGCAATATACCCTCTTTTTGATTGACCCGGAAGTTGATGCTGTTATTAGTAAAGCTTTAATACCCTAAAACTCTAACCAAAATTATGATTTGGTTAGAAAAAGTGAAACAGGCAGCAAATTACACCCCGCATCCGACGACATCAGTTTAATACAATTATCACACGAGCCGGATCAATTTTTACTTTGTGATTTATTTACTATATTGCAAGCTTTTCTGATATCTAGATAGCAGTGTGTGCGAATATCTCTCTCAAGACTTGTCTTGCGCTTACTAATTAGTAGTGTAAACCATGATTGATGATAAAGCTCTAAATGTAATTATATAAATATTGTTGTGCTAGTCAAATGCTACATGTTTCAGAATACTTACAAGAGTTTGTAAACATTCTCATATAGACCTTGAGAATTCAATGTTATAATTCTCATGATTAATAAAAAGGTAGTATTGGGTCTCTATAAAGGGGCTGTTTTGTTAAAGGTGGGGATTATCCCACTCATGTTTCGTTGGACAAAGAGGTATAAATTGGGATCTCACTTGACTGGGACATTTTTGCAGAATCATTTAACTGATTTTTACAAGTTAAACTTTTGATGAAAGGAATTCTTGTAAGGTTGTTTGGATGATTGGGGCTCCAGTTGGTGGGTCTAAGTCCTGCAGGGATGTAGGTCCCTGATATTCATAAGACTCTAACTTCTGCCTTGTTGAATTCAGAATGGGTATGGGGACATGGCAGTTCCCAACAACAAGGGTCCCTTGTTTAATGAAGCAGCCTCACTTTCTTTCTCAAAGAGGAGTTGGATGAATTTGGTTCTGATGACTTTGGCTACTTCCCTCCCAGCCAGAGTAGAAGGCATTCTTTGAAGTAGAAGGTCTAGGAATGCAGAGACCAGTTCCACAGCTGGGGAAATTCTGGTGTTCTGTTTCAAGATTGCTTTGGGTATTTTCCAGTTAAAGATTTCAAACACCCTTTGGAATTTGACATAGTTTGAGTGGGGTCTGAGTTGTTGTTGTCCATAGGGGTACTGGTTGATGCTTGAGGGTTCATTGTAAACAAAATAAATCAGTTAGTATTGAAACAGGGTGGTTAGTCTGCTCTTTTGTTCTGTGATTCTGAATAGTAACTTAGTATTAGTGGTGCCGAAAATTATGTGTCTGTAAGTGGGCGAGTTTAATTACACAAGAAAAAGGGCATGCTAATGCGCGATTATAATTATTATGACTGGATGCTGAATAATTTGCTAAATATGGACTTTGATTAAAATATAAAAGCCGAAGCCGTATTGGGGATTTCTGTCGCTTTTATCAAATAAAGTTTGTGCATCTTATAGTGTTAAATTTTGCAAGGTACAAGTCACAGGAAGTATATATGCCGGGCGTTCAAAATTTCCGCGCACGGGGTATATTTATATTTACGCTAGCTGATGGGGTTAGAGAATAAAATCTGATCAACCAATGAAAGGTCATGGATTTTCCTGAAACACGCGTTGTATTTATGAGAACTCGCGGCACAAAAACTGGCCCATGCAATCGTTGCTCTGCACAGAAAGAACAATAAAGGCCCTACTATTGAAAATACAACCGCCGGCAAGTGACGATGACTTGAATCAGTTGATAGAAAGTGACAGAGAAAATGAAGAACTTATCTATGAATTATGTGGTCTTGAAGGAGAAGAGCATAGCCATGTTCAATTTTCGCGGAGCAGCACAGATTCAATAGTATGGCATGCTAAAATGCCAGAGTCTTGGACATTCCGCGAAAAGCGCTAGCGAGATTGGCGAAAACGGTGGTGGTGCCCTATGTTGCACCCGTCGTAGGATTTTCAGACAAATCATGTATCAAATGTTCGCCGTTTGCGAAAAATGAGGCAGCGACTCCCATTATCGAGGATATCTGAACATTTAGTACATATATCAGATAAGCAGTGATGAACTTGTTGAGATGCCACTACATGGAATTGAAGCTGGATCAAAATACTATTGGGAACTGAACAAACTTTATATAAACACAAAGGCCGACCAACCTTACGGATGTGCCTATTCTGTTCCCAAAGAATCGAACGACAACATAAGCGCCCTTGTGATCAACCCGTACAACGAATCAGTGAAGTATGACCAGCCATTGAACGATTTCCTTGTAATGGAAAAATCAAAATAAACCTTTGAGACAAGCCAATCTTACGTTCAATCACTTATACCATCAACAACCAACTTACCGCGAAACTAAACTCAAGTAACAATAAATTGGATCAAAACAAATCTAAACCATAATCTGCGCAAGGCAGAATTTCATAAAAGCTTTCTGAGAAGCTGATAGATCTAACAAACACACTTATCATCAAGTGTACTATTGGGCACGCACTCAACTTTCTTGCTGGGACAATATATAACAAATATAAAGATTATATGCAGCGACCTGAACTAATCAATGTGGGTTATAAACTAATCCTTCATATTGAAAATGATTTTGTTCGAGCACTTGGATTTACCACGCCTTTCATAAACGGCATTTCAAAGGACAACATTAACGAACTTATTATTGATTCCCAATTCAAAAATTGCACGATGAGGTTGGTTTTGTGAATGAACAATAGGGAAACGATGATTGAAATACGCTTATGCAAAGAACAGAGCGAAAGACAGGAGTTTGCCTTAATAATTAATTGTGGAGGATTCGGAATGCCGCAAAATCCTATATATAACATTAATAATCGCGTTATGGTTCTTACAGCAAACATTCAATTATGTCTCTAGATAGTTTTCTATGTGTAAGCATTATCTTCTTCATATCTTCAAACTTCTCATTTGATATAAACCATCCTTCCCAAGTTGCGTAGCAGCGTCACTTATCCGGATGTTCTTCTTTAGATATCTGGCATATTGAACGTGCTATTGATCGTAAAATAAACGAAAAAAATCACAAATCTCAATTCCGCGTGCAAGGGAGGCAAATGAACAAATCACCTTTATTGATCCGAACTGGATTCCTACAGGAAGACGAAGCGTTGTTAAATTAAGTTTCCTTATTTTGATGCTTCAGGCAAAGAGTTTTTCTGTCGAATACGATGGACAAATATTGGATCCGGAACTGCTCCTCGTAGAGACCGAAAAGAAATATGATGTTGAAAGTAGTGAGCATCCGTCTAAGCAGATGCAATGGCAGTTATGGACTTGATAAAAAAACTTCATCCGCTAATACCAGTAGATATAAATGTATTTCTTACATCCGACGAAATATATAACCGCCGCACGTCTGAGGTCTCAATATTGTCGACAGAGAAATCTTGTTCACTTATGGGCGTATCTATGGATGAACTGGTATAGTAAGAAAAATTGGAAGCTTTTCGCTCGATCATCCTATCCAAGAGCCATGCTTATAGCAAGAACGACAATTATAGTTGAATCACATTAAACACAATTACAAATATAATTATAACAGACCTCGTCTCGATCATTTAATAACAGGACGCCTGATCCCAGACATGTTGAACACCCTTGGCAATTATACAAAAACAATCGATCATATCCATCTTGGTGGAAAGCCTTCAAAGTTAGCCTTCTGGTTAAGATGATTCTTTTATACATACCATGTTTAAAATTTTAATAAATACAGTATTATTATTACATTGATTGGTATAGTGTATTATTATTATTATTACGATATACACATGCTCTCGATGATTAAAGATCTTGCACGTGGCTGTGTGGCTTACAGTCACGTTACACATATTAAGGTCACACGCACAACAAATTCTCCGAAAATCAAAGTACGTGATTGCTATACACTTTCACTCAACGCGCGGGCCATGAAGTGACATGATCAATTCTCTTCTTTACATTGACGCGTCCCCAGCTTTGCCCACGACAATCGAAACTAAATACTAATAACGACAAGGACCATGAAAACTTCCATTTGTGAAGACATCATAATAGGTCAGCCTCTAATAAATCTAGTCTTTCCTTGCCTGGTTTTTCATTAAGAATCGGTTCATCTAACAAACTCCGCTCTATTCTTTTGTCAAATGTTTATTTTACTTTGCTCATAAGTTTAATGCTGGTTTGTTCTTTGCATCAATCGCTCGAAGAAGTTATGCCTGGGCGTGTCCGTAGTCTCGCAGTTGAATTTTGCAGTCAAACAGTTACAAACGCATTTAATTATCCTAATTAGTTTGAAGTCTGTCAATAATGGCTTGATAGAAGTGATTCCTAAAGGGTTTTTTGTGTTTAGACATTTGAAGTCTGTATAATATATGATTCCATGTACATAATTTAAACGACAGAGATGCTTCTTCAATCATTATACCAAACGATTCTCATCAAGAACGCTTCTATCAGCATAACTAATTTCATTGTTCATTTACTACGGATATATCATACAATAAGTTAACCGGATGATCTTTGGTTAGTTTGAATAAAAATTTAAGAGAGCGCTTGCCTTTGCTAACGACTTGTGACATTAGGATTTGAAACTATTTCTTCTTGGCAAATAGCAAGCATTAATATTAATGGCATAATATAAGTGAGAAATAAACTGACTACAGCAATCATGGGCTATAAATACTCCGTCCTTCTTACTGAGATTGATATCACAAGATAGCTCTGTTAACTCAAACTTCCGTTAATGAGAGACTATGGCACGATCAAAAACGCATGAGAACAAGACTCCAAACAATATATTCACGGCAATGGTAATGATAATAGGAAACAGGAGCCAAATAGACTAAATAATTTAATCGATAGGATGCATTTCCAGAATAATTGCGGTAATTAAAATTAAAGGGTCTTCAATTTAGTATTAATTAATATACGCAACATCGAGTATTATCTGTTCGAAGCTAACCTAGAATGCTTGATCAGGCGGAAATTCCAAAGACTTTCGTCTGTTGCAGTGTGTACAAATCATATCTAATTTCCGCTACTCTCGTCACCGCCACTAGTCATCGCATGTTGTCGAAGGACAGTTACAGCTTCATCAACCTATAATTATAATGACGACCGTTAATAACAGCATCCGAGCCAACAGCCCAAGAGTCCAAAATAAGACGCTAAAATCCGAAATCATACCTTTGCCTCGAGTGCCTCGGGACTTTCTAACAAATGCAACAGTTCGCCATTATCCATTTCCAGCAACATTCCCGTAATCTTTCCGGCCAATTCAGGCTGTCTAGCAGTGATCTTCGGGAACAACTGTTCACCAAGCATCTGCTTCTGCTGTTCCGGCGGCGCTGAAGCGAGTGCTGCAGCACTCATAGCCGGTGGAACAGTAGTCCCAGATGAGCCACCCTGTTGGTTAGCTTGCCCATTATTTCTCGCTTGAGAATTAAACTTGAAATTCGCACGGCCGGTCGTTAAACGTGAATTTGGTCCGGTAGAATTCGGTTGGCTCGTGGTGGTCCCTTGAGGGCGACCCTGATTGTTGGGTCCACCACGCGGCGGAGCACCTGAGCGAGTTTGATTACGACCGCGACCGGAAGAATTGTTCTGGATACCCATTGATTGTGGAACATACGAGTTTTGTGGCTGAGCGGCGAACCAGCGGGGTCGTGGAGCTGGCGGAGGGACCATGCCTGGTTGCGGTGGGAAGACAACACCACCGCGTTGATTTTGTGGAGCATACAAGGCAGGAGCGAACATGTTTGGTGCGAAGTAACCGGGACCGCCGGTCATTCCAGCAGCGGCCTACAGAGGAAATGAAAAGTAAGTATGAAGAAAGTAAGCGAAAGATATATGACTATCCAAAATTTTGTTATCACAGTCAAATTTTATTTCAAAGGTTTTTTGTCGTCATACCTGTTGCATGCGAATTTGGTTCCGCTGATTAATTTGAGCTTCCAGATGAGATTTCCTAACATCTTTACGCTGTGCAAGGGCAACATAAATGGGCTTGGTACCAATCATACGTCCATTCATGTCAGTTACAGCCTTAGTAGCCTCATCGGGGGACGAAAAGCACACAAATCCGAAACCCTTTGACGTGCCCTTTTCATCTTTCATAACCTTAGCACTAGTAATCAACCCATATACTGAGAATTCTTGTCTCAATTTTTCGTCATCGATATCATCCTCTAGATTCTTGATATACAAATTAACACCCTGGTATTTGTTAAGTTTTTCCATCTTTGCCTGCTCGTACTGTCTGCGCAATTCTTCTTCGCGTTCATGTTTTTTCTGAGCACGTGAGACGAAAAGCTTTTTGCCTTTGTAATCAGAATCATGGAGAGCGGTCACCGCCTCGGCTGCTTGTTCATGGTTTTCAAAGTTTACGAAACCAAAGCCTTTAGAGTTTCCCTGTTCATCAGTTTGGATTACAGCAGAAGTGATTGCACCATATGCCTTGAAGAGCTCTTCAAGTTCTTCAACAGTCACTTCGGGGCTGAGATTTTTTACGTAAACATTGGTGAATTTGGCCTTGATTTCTTCTAGTTTGGATTGGCGTTCTTTCTTAGGAATGTGGTGGCCAACGTAACTGAATGATGAAGTTGGTGAAGACAAAATAAAAATGGGTTAGAAGTAATGTAAAAAAAAAACGAAATGGCCGGGGGGAAATAGATATTCGCGTGAATATATGCGTTGCTAGCTGGACCGACACGAATAAAGATGAATATATGCATACACTATCTTATCGTACAACAACATGCCATTAACATGCTTGATAGCAGTCTCAGCAGCCTCAGCAGTTTCGTAATGCACAAAGCCATATCCCTTTGAAACACCATCTTCCATGGCAACCTTGCAGCTCAGGATAGTTCCAAATGCAGAAAAGGTATCGTGCAGAGCCTTGTTGTCAATTGACCTGTCGAGGTTCTTGATGAAAATGTTTCCGGTTCCTGTCTTGCGCAGCGCAGGGTCACGCTGAGACCACATGATACGGCATGGTTTGTTTTTGATTAAAGTATAATTAAGGGTTTCGAGAGCCCTTTCGCCTTTGAGTTTTTAAGAGATGGAGAATAAA
The DNA here is from genome assembly GCA_910592345.1 of Paraglomus brasilianum. Taxonomy (NCBI): domain Eukaryota; kingdom Fungi; phylum Glomeromycota; class Glomeromycetes; order Paraglomerales; family Paraglomeraceae; genus Paraglomus; species Paraglomus brasilianum. The sequence goes on from CAJVPI010000101.1 coordinate 31,403, forward strand.
AGAGATAAGTAAGTTACAAAAGTCTTGGTTGGATGGATTAAATGATTGTGTTCGAATAAGAATGTTGTTAGCAGACACGTCGCGGGACTAGACTTTTCACGTCGTTCTTCTAATCGGCTATTGAACATTCTGATTGAAGATAGAACAGATCTGCGGCAGAAACAGATCACGCTCATTTTTATCTTATAATACTGTGTTTATCTCGAACGCTGTTACCAGCATAATCAATATATTGCATTCTAAACGATATCGTCTAATATTTTCTATAGTCAATCCGCCGATCTACCGTATCAATATGCGTATTACTTACCATCGACAGCATTATGGAAATTCACATAAGCATATCCAAGCGATCTTCTAGTAACGGCATCTCTGCAAACCCTAATACTAGCCACTGGACCGATCATATTGAACATTTCGAACAACATAGCCTCAGTGACTGAAGGATCCAGCTCACCAACATAAAGCGAAGCTGAAGCTTGGGGAGCCGGAGGAGTTCCAAACTGGGCCTGAGCGGCAGCGGCTTGAGCCTGAGCAGCAGCAATTTGCTGTTGTTGTTGCTCGACTGATAACTGAGGCCCGGTCACGGGAGTTTGTTGAACAGCAGGGGAGCTCTGAGTAGTGGATTGTACGGCAGTTGACATCTTGGTTCTAGTAGGGTATGTATCTAGTGGGATTTGAATACGTGTGTAGGTTCTATGTAAGAGAAAAGAGCGAGAGAAGTTCGGGTAGTGTGCTAGTGAAGAGCAGGTTGGATCGTAACAGCTATTAGATGTCTAGAAATGAAAATTTTTTATATGCAACGCAATTTTTTTCCCTTAGATACTGTCGCAATGACTTTTTTTTTTATTTTTTATTATTGACAACAGTGTTTTGACGTGAAATGTATATTTTTTTTATTTTTAATATTTTTTTGGTTTTTTTATATTTGTCGGAACAAGAGGCAAAGAGTTGAAAAGGGGTTTGAGAAGTGCTGGGAGAGAGGAGACATATTCTTATTAATGAGGATCTCTAAGATGATTGGAGCAGACGATTGTTACCATAAACAAACCGTCACCATGAGTATGATGACTATATTGCAAACATGGTATGATTTTGTGGGGCGTAGCATTAACTTGTATATAATTATATAATATATTGTAACATTGATTATTCATTATTTATATTGAAACTTTCTAGAGCATGTAACTCCCTGATACCCGATTCTGTTGTCAATGTTCCATTGCCTGCGTTGGGGGAAAGGGTAAATTATAATACAATGGAGATGACAATAATAGTTCTCGATAAGTATTAATATTAATAACCCCAAATAATAATAATAATAATAATAATAATAATAATATCAAAACATCAACACAACGCAACAACAACACACAACAACAACAATAACAACAACAATGAGTCTTGAGATAACCATAATAATATTAACAGTTAATAAAGTGTTAACAACCACAATAATAACATCATTATCATAACAACAACAATAAGCATAAGCATATCGATCATATAAATCGTATTATACATGTTGTATAATCACTCATTGTCTATGTGGCCATCACAACGGTCTCTATATTCTGCCATTGTTTATCTCGTACATACGCCATCATTTATTATTATCTTTCCATATCCCAGTTCTACTTTGACATGTGTACAAGTACTCATAAAATGACAATTCCATACTCTTTACTCCTGAATTCTAACTGGATGCAGGCAAGTAATGGTCGAATAAGATTGAATTGACCAAAGGGTAGAGTAAATGAAGACAAGTCCTGATTGGAGCGAGTCATGTTGTAATTGAAGCAACGAAAAGATTCATCTGATGTTTTATTATTCCATGATGGTGACATACGTATATAAAGCATGCAGCAGCAAGTGAACAGTTATTCGGATTGATTTAATATATACATCATTATCTAAACGATAACGTGTTATTTATTGCCTATTTTATGCACAGGTACTTTGCCACTTGAGAACATTTGTATTTCTGTGTTACAGCTCAGGTTCTCACTGCAAAAAAAGTAACCGAAAGTATTAGCCCGCCAAAATTTCACATAAACCTTATTTATGTTGAGCATGCAATTCGTAGAGAGGCCTCGTACGGTTGACAGCACACACAGAGTACCCTGTGAATAACCAAGTCTCGTTATATTCCGTATTACATTCACCCAACACTATCATCACCGTTATTTGTATTCATCTCATCTATCGTTATATGCTATTTATATTGAATGCGTCTTGTTTTACAACTCTAGCGTATTTGAAATAATATGCACCACTGGCGAGCAGGGTAATTAATGCGAATAAAAAAGGTTATCATACCTGCTGATCCGAGGGGCATCGTGACGTCGACAGAAAAACGATGCATATTCTATAAAACGAACTACAAGCTCGGGTTTTTATTTCATGACGTATCACCGACACATTAATTAATTATATGCAGCGTTGTCCCATTGTCAATATCCCCTTGTCATCTTTATTTGTAGGATCCAGAATGCTTGTTTATATTTACAAAGGCTGACCTTTGTCCAAAACCAATGGCACGAGTAATGTAAGTGTTGGTACGGCATTTCAAGATGTATAAATCTGATAATCACAAACAAATACCACGGTATTAACACAACCATTTCCCGCCCCCATCTCGAACCAATTTGTTTGGTATGAGGTAAAGTGCATGTGTTCTGCCATTCAGTCAAGAGATGTGTTGTGACAAAGCAAACATTGCAAGTAGGTTTATACTACATTCTCAGGGTCGCATGTGTCGTCTATTTCACTAGATTGGTTGTGTCCTCCCGGTCTACCTGTTATATACAAGTTCCGTCCGACTGTTATTAGACGTTATTTACACATGATTTTATCACGTATGACTTTATATTGCTTCAAATCTCATTGGGTAAGAATGTTCGATTAACCAGTGCACGAACATTAATTCGGAGTGACAATCTCCGCGTGTACAGATGGCTTGTTTGTAGAACATTACATTAGTCGTATTAATCAATCTGATTACGTATGACTGATATCAACTCGGGCAGAACGGAGTGTAATACATCTTGACGGGGGCGGGTCAAGGAAATCTTTGTAAGATGCATCGTTGCCGCCACATCGTCACTGCGCCTGAGAATCGGTTGGGTATCCATCAACCTGTCCTGATTTGGTAACTGTCGGCAAGATCTTAGCACTCAAAAGGCTAAATTTCGAATCTTTTTGATCCAAATATATCTTACTCCACATATTAATATTGCTCCAGTTGTTATCCAGCAGTGCCCTTGTTATACTGCGGAGGGGGGATTAGTAGACAGATTACATATAATAGGTAGGTGACACTCGACGCCATTTGATCGTGCGTCTCTGTTTACATAGACATTAACAGAATCCTTAATGAGTCAGTTACATGATTTCATATACTGTCCATATGGCTCTCGAACTTTCTGTCGTTGATTTTCGCATATCCGTCCGTGTATCCTTGGGTTATCGATTGAATTGTTATCGACTGTTATCGACTATGACTACCCACGCCATATATTTTTCTCCAAATTTGCCATAAATTTCTATTCCATTCCTAAATTCCCCTTGGCTTTTTCGGCTCTTACTGAATTCACATTTACGGTATTGTCGAATTTTTTGCCGAGATATCGATTTTCGATATTATACAAATATTGTCCAACTCCATCCAAACATACTCACTCTGTTGTTCTGCGTGCGTGATACCCCTTTACGTAAACTACAGAAAAAGAAAAGACTCTGTTCATAACACATACACAGAAAACTTCTTATTTTGTATATATATACCCACTCTTCCATTTTGATAATACCACCTTCCTTTCTTCTCTTGGTTACTGTAGATAAATAAAACCTGGAATAAGTGGTTTTGCAAAAAATAGGGCCCATTCCAACCTATCTCTTGGGTTCCCAATAGAAATAAGAATATTAGGGTCTTTAGATTATTTAGCACTTATAGAAATCCCTTTGTCCTTTGTACATTTTCCCCCTCCTGTTCCAAAAGCAAGAGCATAATTCACTCGCTTGAGCTTTCCATTTCACATTCCATACTTTCTTTCACTTGTTCTTTTTTATTACAGTTGACTAGAAGATATATTCCTTGCGCATAAAAGTGTGTACAGATTTTGCGGTTTGCACAACCTTTCTTCTTTTCCTTTGTAGCTTTTTCTTTCAACAGTTTGTACGATAATATTTATTTGTGTAAGCAACTGAGTTTTTTCTTTTCTGTAAGGTATAGTACCATACGTTTAGGCTTTCACCAACTATTCTTTGTTGTGAACTGCTGTTATACGTTGTCTCTACATAGTGGCCCAAACTTAACGATTTTCTTTCTTAAAAAATTTTAAACTCATCTCCCTCCTTATAAATAAACAATACCTTAGGAGCATTAAAGTTTAAAAGTTATGGAGGTATGAAGATTTACTATATTAAAAGAAGATTGCAACTGCCCCGCAGGGTGGGCATTGAGCGTCGAGATTACTGCGTTATCGTACACATTTATCAGGCCGCTAATTCCTTCTTTTGTTTTGTTCAGTCACATGAGACAACAAAGACGGTTCACAATGCTTGGAAAATGGTGAGTTTTATCATAAATGGTGCTTAACACCACAGCCAACTGATACACTACCCTAACTTAACTGTAGGAAGCAGAAAAAGGAGATTTGATCGATCCCGTATCATGTAGACAATTCATTGTTTGTTGGGCTTCGTTCTAACATGACGCTTTACTCTTTCTGTTATGTATGTTCCAAATTACCAATCTTGTCATTACGTACACATCTTTCCAAATTTCCCCTTCTGTTCCCCATAGTCCAAGTCCACCGGCAGATCCGGAAGCCCCGCTTCTGTCACACAAAAAACCTCTAATGCCAACGGTGATTCCCACAGCGGCAAGAACAGCCCGTCACCTGCCCCCAATTCGCCAACAACTTCAGTAGCTAGTGCTCCATACAGTCAAAGTTGGAAAGTCGTGGGAAGTCCACCGAATCGTGTCATTCACTCGATCCCTCCTAACTCTGATGACCAAGCCTCGACTGGTAAAAAATCTGATGACGATGCCCAGGAACCAAAACTACGCAGACCATCCAGCACTCCAGGTACACCCCAAAGACACTTGAACGGAGGATCTGAGTTGACATCTCGATTGTTATCCAATGCTTCACCGTCGAAAATCCAACAACAGCAGCCGAATATTGTGCATTCAAACGGTGACGCTGCTAACGGTAAGTGGGGGGCCCTACCTGGTTTGCAATGGACGAGTACATCAATTTGGAACGGTCAAAATCAACAACAAGGATCTGGTTCAGGATCCAAAGGCGCTTCGCGTGCATCTCCGACACCAGCGCCGGTGGTAGCGAATGAAGAGGTCAATAATAATTCTTCTTATGAACGTGATATAGGTTCCCCACCTGGCATGGGGAAATTGCCTATACCAGTTCCACCGAATCCACAATATCGACAGCAGAGAAGTCTATCTTTCTCCGTTGGACAACATGACACTGATTTATTTTTTGGATATGCTCCTCAATCTCGACGGGACAGTATTCCTTATCGTAATACACTGCAATCGCTGCCACTTATGGAGGAGGAAGTTGATGACCTGCCATACGCCGGTCGATTCCGGGGTCGTTCTAAATCTTCTGCTGCTGCATATGGAATTATTTCTGCCCACCAGGAAGTTCCTCATGCTGAAGATGTTAATGATTATCGTCGCGATTCCGAGTATTCAGAGTCCGGGTCTATTTGGAACACTCAAGGTGCTCATAGTGAAGGACCATTGCTACATCACCGACGATCTATGCCTGGGACCTCTGATTATCCGGGAATGTGGGAAAGTTTTAATGCTTCGGCGCCAACTGCAGCCTATTTGGCGGCTATGGCTTCCACAACGGAACAGGATCGATACGAGAAACTGAGACAAAGGAGGTTTTCAGTCTCGCAAGCTACTCCCTATGGGCATGAATATCGATTTATGGACGGAACGCCTGATTTACGTATGATGAGCAATCGGTAAGTAATCATACTGATGGTTCTGTAGCGGTATTAGCAGTGGTTTAACGGTGATCCAAATCATAAATATCAGCTCTAAGTTTAATGGCTAATAACGAGCTCTTTAAATAATCGAATAACTAAAAATTGCAATTAAGATTCAATTTTCGGTTATTATCGTGATACGCATTTATCATATTATATATAACCGTTACTAATTGTTTCATACTTTACTTATCCATATCATTGGTTAGCCCGACAATTGATCCTGCCGGCTATGCACATCTCGCACAAAGACGTCACTCAGTCGCTGGACCAGCTATATCCCTGCCTCAAACAACCCGTTACCATCTACCGGAAGCTCTTGAAAATCTTCACATTAGTAACCACCAACCCGTATCATACACAAATGAGACGAGCTACCCAAGTATTCCCGAAGACGTTGATGATTACTTTGACAATGACGAATCTCGCACGAGAGCATGGAACGAACTTGGCAAAGGTCTTCCACTTCATGCTATCCCAACTCACGGTCCTCTATATCTTGTCGAATTCAAAGCCGGACGTACGGATCTCTTCTACGTAACTGAAAATAGTGGTGTAGTTGTGAAGAAGGGTGATCTTGTAATTGTCGAGGCTGATCGAGGAAAGGATCTTGGTAAAATAACGAACGATTCAATTACACCACAACAAGTCCAAATTCTGCAGCAGCAAGCAGAAGCTATGAATGATGGACATCGAGTGAATAAAGAGATTCATCCCAAACGGATTTATCGACTGGCTCAGCCTGCAGAAGTTACTATGTTAGTAACCAAGAATCAAGATGAAGCGAAGGCGATGCTAGTCTGTCAGACCAAAGTTCGGCAGAAGAAGTTGCCTATGGAAGTTGTTGATGCTGAATACCAATGGTTAGTTTTTTTACGCCTATATTGCTGGCACTAGTTTGTGTAATTCCAATGCTGATAAATAATACTTGCTTATTAACAGGGATCGACGCAAGCTCACTTTCTACTTCATTGCTGAGCGTCGCATCGACTTCCGCGAATTGGTGCGCGATCTATTTAAGATCTACAAGACTCGTATCTGGATGTGTGCTGTAAACCCACTCATGAATAAAGCAAAGAAATGAAATCAGTCAGTTATTATCCGAGGAACTAGACTAAAGCGTTTCAATTATTTGTCAATCGAATCGGTGATCTATATAAAAAGAGTTCTGCATATCATGCCAACCCCTTCAAGAGGCGTCAGGAACGACTTTATTTTGTTTAATATTTATACTTTTTGTAGAAAGAGATGATTATAATGATTACCTTTCAATTCCCTTTTCCGATAACCCTTTGTTTCCCATTTTTCTTTGTATCTATATTTTCATCACCCACACCATAATAAACTTGTGTGTTGCATTTAAAGTATTATGGTACTCTTTAAAAGATGTCTACAGAGTTACCTAAAGAAAATATCTCTGTCCTTAACGCTGCTATCATTACAATCTTTTCACCATTACAATCTAGTGAACTCGAAGTTTCTCTACTCAATTGCTAAGCCTCTTGGAACGCATACGTTGATGCTTAGATTTGCACACGGGGAGCGCTATAACAAACGGAAAAAGTGAATATAACTATTTAGGATTATATTGCGCGGCTTTATTACTAACTACCGAGTATGGGGTCAAGAATTTGCAAAAGATTTTGCATAAAAGTCGAGTATTAGTATACTTACTGAACTACCTCGACAATCAGTTCTACGGGATACATTAATTTGGGTAATGATAATATGTCAGTTGGCTTTTCGCGTTCAATTGGAGTTTGGGATCTAACTCGATGAGACGCTGACGAGATATCATATACATGTGCATGCTGTTAATATGGCATTGGCCTACATTAACATATTAATGACCATTAAAATTTGCGCCCTTGTTAGATACACACAAGTCTAACGCTATAGCGTCTTGTAATTATTATGACTAGTGGGATTTGTTACTTGAATCGATTTGAACTGGGTTTGCTGCTTTACCGTTCACGTGACCTACCAACCGCGCTCCCCGCAAACGAAAACTACAAGTTGGGGATTGTCCCAAAGAACCTATAATCTACTATGTTATCTACTGTTAGAACTGCCTATTATGTAATGCCATGTGGGACGTCTAATATCCCCACCACACATACCATTCGTGGCGGGACAGAGCCACAAAAAAAATAATCCCAAGTTACAGAACGATGGAGAGTGGGAAAAAAGAACAGTGGGACAATCTATTAGGGAAGAATAGGAAGGGAGAGTGGAGTCTAGAAGAAAAGGAGGAAGTAGAAGGCGAAAGTAAAGGAGAACTATAGTTAGGTACATAGTTCCGGCAGAAAATTCGCTGTTAGGTAGATAATTAAAAGGACAATCTGAGGGGTTCTATTGAGTTCCTCGCGTTAACTTACTTCCTCACCCACAACTACCGCTATCGACATCCCATGGCTATTGGCCAACCCAAACATTAAATGCGACACCCTTCGCCTCATGCCATATTGCACAATCAATATGGGACACTGGCCACATGATATATGCGAATGGCACACATTCCTTAAGACGTAGCCATTAGTTTCAAGTGGATTCCGTTATTTTATTATTGTGATAATATACACCAACATTTTGGGTTGCCTTAATACTAATGATTCATACTGTATATTCATTTTGGTATCTTTTTTAGGTTTTGTCTCTTGCCAAATAACATCTAATAGCTCATGTGACTGATAATTTACGCAAACCGTATTAGTATTTAATATCCGATCCAATAAAGCGCCTGGCCTAACCCATTGTTAAAGACTTAACGGGCCGCTTCTCAGTGCAGACCTTGTAGAAGGGCAGATAGTTAAATGCAGTCAAATATTTATGTATTATCGTAATTGGTATTTTGACTATCTTGGGTAAGTTTGGGAGTTTTGGGGCGGAAGTTCAACATTTTTTCATTGAGTAAATTATATACGGTATATTAGGATATCATAATAATCATGTAAAAACAAAAATCGCCAAAAAGAAATCTAATGGTTGGCCTAATTAGTAAAAGAGGTGAATATCATTAATTGATGTTTGAGCATCTCGAAGAAAGCTTGGATACATAAATTGTTTCATATCAATGTAACGATGACTGCTCGTTATAAAGTAATTGCTAACGTTTCCGTACAGAAACCAATTGAATATTAAAAGAGTGTTTCCAAAATAAGAATTCAAGGTTATCGTTGACGGGAGCATTCAATTCCTAACGACCGATTGATAGATTAAAAAATTCCAATTATGTAAACCCCGTTTTTCTAAATACAGTTACCAAGAGACCCTGTACAATCTACTATACCACAAAAGTTATTCCTCCGTCGATCTTTCTCAAATTTGGATTAATCTAATGGATGCTGTACAACCTTCAGCATTAACCGAGAGTCGAGCATGTCCACATATTATATCCATTCTTTCTTTCATCCTTTATCTCTTGCCCAAAACACACTCCATATATTCCAAGGCTATCCTTGCCACGGAAAAAACTTCCTTTCTTTAATACCGCCCACAAGCGCTAGCTGAGCGCTTCCCCCTTCATCCTTTCCTCTCTCTCGTACATATACGGGAGACCTAGAACTCTCACTCCTTGGAAACACATAAGCTTATAGACATAGATCTTCTGTGAAGATGGGATACTTCGGAAATAAAATATCAAGAATAGGTCTTTTAATACTGGTTCTATGCCTTCTGCAAGTTAATGCCCAAATTCAGTGTTCGGACAAGTCTCCATGTCCAGAGTCAGCACCTTGTTGTTCAGGTTAGTGTCAAAGGCTTGAAAAGAAGAAAGCCTTATCAAGTCAAACTTCTTGCTGAATTCTAATTAATAACTCACAATAATGGGAACGCTGTTTAACTTATGCTCCAGAATTTGGTTATTGCGGTACCGATCGTTTCTGTCTTGGTAAGTAACCAGAATGTTAGCAAAGTTTCATTTATCATAATGAATTTCGCTCACGCTCATTTCTCTTCATTAGGCGGTTGCAACCCTTTTCTTAGCTTCAAACCGACTTCATGTGCACCTAACCCTATCTGTATAAGCAATCTGTACACATTTGATAAACCTGAAAGATTACAACCAACCAGTTCGTATACTGGTGGAACGGATGTCGACTTTACTTACGAGGGGCAACCATTATTCACGGGCGGAAATTTAATTATGAGTCTTGCCAAAGGCACTCAAGGCACGCGTGTCTCGACTACAAGATATTTGTATTATGGTAGGGTTCTTGCTAAAATAAAGGCGGCAAGGTCTGTCGGTATCGTGACTGCTTTCATGTAAGTAGGTTTTTCAACGTAATATATTGTCTACCGATGATTGTGTTTAACATCAGTTTTGGTTTACCTTGCTTCCATCAGTACCATGTCCAATATCAAAGACGAGATTGACTGGGAATTTCTCGGCTACGACTTGCAGACTGGTCAAAGTAACTACTTCTATAGAGGATATATAGACTGTAAGTATAGCATAAACAACCATGTATTTCTATATGTTATCACTTAAATATTCATACTATTTAATTCTCAGACACGAAGGGCGTCAAAGAGCCAGTTGGAGGAAATATCTACACTGATTTTCATGAATACGGGATCGATTGGTCACAAGACCAACTCTCATGGTTAATTGATGGCAAAATTGTCCGTACAGTAAAGAAATCTGATACTTATAACAAAACAACAGGAAACTATGATTATCCTCAATCACCTTCTCGTATCCAACTGTCAATTTGGGATGCTGGTGACGGTCCTGAAGGCACCAAAAATTGGGCTGGCGGTGCAACTAATTGGAATGCTCCAGATATTCAGTCGCCAGGTTATTTTTATGCCCAGGTCCAATCTGTAGTCGTAGAGTGCTATGGTGTACAGGGTGCGGGAAATATCAAAGTAGATCCTTCCTGGGGTTCGGTCGACAGCAGCGTGAACAGTTACGTCTATGATGCTAATGGAAACGTTACTATCACTAAGAGTGATGTCACTAAAGTTAATATTACAACACCACCGAGTCAAGGATTACCGCAGTCTCCTGACCAGAATCCAAATACTATTCCAAACATTACTGGTCAATATGTGGCTGATGCAATAGCTGCTGCCGCTATCGGATCACCTGCTGTTGTTAGTACTTCAATTGCCGTCTTTGCTGCAATTGCACTCGGTATTTTTGTGCTCTAAAGCGAACCGAGTGTATCGATCTCGACTTTGATTGACAAGCTGACGCCCTTTCCCTACTTTCCCTGTGATATTTTCCTTCTTCCCCCCGAGTGTGGGCAATTTGTAACCACCCTTTCTTCTAATTTCGCGACACACAATTTACCACATTATTACCGCTCCTCATCTCTTCCTTTTTCCCTTACTTCGATCTGTACTGGCCTACATCTTAGTCTCTCACAAATGTAATAAAGGCTTAATCGTTAATTAATTTATTGAAACAAGGAATTTCAATTACGTGTACTCATAAATTAACTACTAAACACGTTCATTGGTAAAGTTCTTTTTTAGATCTATAGCCGTTAATCTTTCTTGAAATAATGTACCATCTCAACACATCCCTTGTTCGTTCGTATTTACTTCGTCGTGAATTGGAGAGCTTTTTAGCGGTTAAAGCTAGATACCAGTCATAGTCGCTATCAATATATACAGTGTGTCAGAAATTTGTTGATTTTGCTAATTGGTGACTTGTCATTGATACTTGTTTGGTAGCCTATGACAAGGAAAATTCGATTAAAACTTGTTTCTCATTTTACTCTTACAAGCTAACATTAAATTAACCAAACTAATTAGCATGGCATTTGGAATTAAGCTCACCGTAAACTAAATCAATTCATCGCATCCACATTTCTTTCCGATAGGATAATATGACTTGCAGTAATTTTCCACGAAAGAAATATGAGGGATGTAAATGAATTGGATGCTTACAATATCACTTCATACATTTTTAACGCGCTTTGCCCAATGTTGATGATTCATATTCAGCCACTTTCATATTTAGTATAACCCATTATTTTCGTACACATCAATTTGTAATTATGATCAATGCGAATCTGAAAACGGTTCTTTACGTAATACTGTACTGAATGTTGAGACTCCTTTGTCTGGTTGACTCCAATGACAGTCCTAGAATATGTTATCAAATAATTGTATAAACTCCGAATCTCTTAGACATTATAGTCAACACTTTCATTAGGCAGAAATAAATCTCACTAAACAAGTTGTACTGAAAGAGCAATTATTACTTCTCATTACAACATGCTTTTCACGCGTTTTGAGGTAGTATACTTGAAATAAACCCCCTTCGTTGTTTGACATACATTAGGGCCATACTAGAATCAAACTGGGAAAGAAATCTCAAGATGACTGTAGTAGTGCAATAAACGGCTTTTTCTATGCACTGTTATTTATTGACTTTCTTGAATTACAATATTTAATCTCCGAAAACAAAGGAGTAAGCTGCCATTCCATTAACGCTGACTTTACAATGGTACCAAATCAAGTCATCTTCGTCATAAGTAAAATGCGAATGTGAATTCTGATATTTCGTATTTGAGCAGGTTGTTTGTTCCTTTGCTCCTTTCCAATGTTCAAACTTGTTGGATCTGCATTCATGCGTTCTAGAGGCTGATGCATCATTGGACAGAATAGTATCACGCCCAAGTACGTCTTCTTGACTATTGTGACTTTTCTCTTTAAGGTGTGTTCCTGAATCTATATTATTGCTAGCATGTAACTGCTTTTGTGCATTTATAGCTTGTTTTTCAATCGTGTCCCACAAAAGTTCTTCGTGTTTTTTGATACCCGATTTATCCGATTTATTGCCTTCGCAATATGTATTTTTTGTCGAATTAGTGTACAGTATTCCAGTTATATCTTGTCCCTTACCGGTTTCTTCGGAACATTTCACTGAACACCCATTCTCCCGGGTTTCATCTGTCAGGCTCTTGTACTCACAGTCGCTTTTATTGTCATTACCATCGACTTTCTCTTCGCATCCTTTTAACACTATTGTTTGTGGGTCAACTTTTATGCAGACATCCTCCATTTCGCAAGCTTCAGAAGACAAAGTCCTCCTTTGTCCTTCACATATAATATTTTGCGACAATATTTTTGATGTATTGAGTTTGAACAATTGTTTTGGAATGAGTTCTGGCGGAGGGTTTTCTCTGAATGTCTGGAAGAGCAAATGGAGTCGACTAGGGGCTAGCCGTTGTGGAAATCGAAATCAATAATATGCACTTTGGAGACCTGATTCACAGTCCCGACATTCGAATACCTGCGGGTACGTCACTCATCGTATGAATCAACGATCTTAAGAACCGGCGTTCTGCAGCATCTTCTTGCTGCAACTGTGTTACGACAGTGTTCTCATCTACCTTTCTCATACGATCCGAGTACAAATTGACAAATTTTAGTAAATAAATCTCTTTTGGGTTGGTGGCAGAATGGCCTATTATAATCGAAAGAGATAGAGTCGGCAAACAGTCGTAATTGTCAAAAATATGCTGAAGCGTTGATTTTATACTGGCAAACATATTTTGTGATGATAACATAAACTATACAAAAAATCAATGGGTCTTGAGTAAAGCTTTTCGTAAACAAGACTCGAGAAATATACAAGCTTACTCGACATATGCTTACGTCTTTTATTTTCTTGTTGTGACACTTTTTCTTGTTAGAAGTCTTGTTCTCATCAACCTGTTGTGACAAGGTAGTTGCTCAAACATTCGTCAACTGTGTTATCCTTCGTTAAAAAGGGGAATATTAAATTGCGAACCGTTACTTGTTTCCCATTACAAGCTTCCTGTAACAATTTTTCAATCTGCTGAAATGGACTTTTTTCAAGCAACAAAAATGGAAATTGAGCATAGTGTGTAATAAGATTCGCACAAGACGCGTGTTTCTATTACCATGGTATTTGCCCTCTCATAAACAACAACTGCTTTACAAAGGAAATTGTAAGTCTTGCAGCAAACGATGCTGAAATTCCATGAGAAAAAGTTATTGTCGTCATTATTGGTAAAATTGGGGACAACTCAAAATTTTTGACTGTTCGAGTTGGTGTAACTTTTAAGAAACCACCAATCACGCGTTTGCTTCACCAAAATAGAGTTGATTTGTTTTCAGACTAATCTTAAGTTTCCCACAGCCTAGCATAAACACTCTAAGCAATCCAACTTATAACGTAACTTTTACTGGAAACAGCACGGAAGGTTTTCAGGCTAAACTAAAATTTAGTACGGCTATTGTCAATACCGCTAAAATTCAAGATGGTAAGTCTCAAGTTAAATGATGGAAAGTCTCCGAATTACGGAAAGTTGTCTAGTGTTGTGTGTAATGTATACATACGTTGTAGGATCCCTTTATTGCTATGGCGGCATACTTTGTCGTCTTTAGTTTTATTGTGTTTGTACTTTTAATGGGTCCTTCACAGAAATTCAGGTTTGGCTTGCGTGTATTTATTCGCCGTGAACTCATGTCATTGATCCTATCGTCACTAATGTGTTCTTTGTTTACAGAAATGGGCCGATTGGCATGATACATCGTTTCCTGACAGTCACTCTAGTAAACGGAATAGCGTATGTAAACTCTTGACTTTTCCGGCAATAGAAGTGCAGTTTCTTTATTAATATGCTTTGTATTCTGGGACTATAGGAGCGTAAATAGGCGCATATGTGGCACTCGCCTGTCTGGTAAATTTGATGGTATATATCGATACCTAATGGAAGAGAAAAATCCTGCATTACAGGTGTGTGAAGGTGTAATCTCGCAAATGTTGATTTACGCTAAGCTTATATAGAGACCTAAGTCTTTGGGAACAAACTATCCTTACTGAATTCATGTTATGCAATACTTACCGTATCTTTTAATAAGATGGTGTATCTTTTTCTAATAACTGGTGCTGTCTATGCATTTTATGTGTCTGTATGGCCACATATTCCCGGACCATATCTTTCTAGGATTCATTTGTAAGTGCACGTCCGAGAGTGAATGCTACGAATCGCTGCAACGTCTGCAATTAACCATAGCATAAACGTCTGATCACATGGTGTGTATACACTCATGTATTGGTTATGCATAATTACTGACAGTTGACAACTTTTTTGTTTAGATACACTTCGAACCTTATAATCATATTTACATATGCGACGATGTTCATTGCAAGTCGGAGCGACCCGGGAAGAGTCACGCGAGAAAACGTGTTTAAAGCTTGCAAAGCATTCCAGTATGACTTGGTGTTGTTCGAACCCAAACAATGTAGAACTTGTCTAATACAAAAGTATGAATAACTCCTAGTGTGCGAGTACCGTTGTTGGAATTGTTCTAACATATTTATTATTTCCTTTAGGCCTGCTCGCTCCAAGCATTGTTCGCTCTGCAACGTGTGCGTTGCAAAATGCGATCATCATTGTATGTCAAGATTTAGTAATTTGTTAGTATCAAATAATATCGTTAATATCGTTACTACATCTTAACTCGCGTAACCCTTATATAGGCGCATGGATCAATAATTGCGTTGGTTTAAAGAACTATCGGTACTTTCTACTATTTCTTTACGCAACAATTCAAATATGTTTCTACGGAACATACCTGGTTGTCTACGCATTTATGGGTATTGCAAAGGATATGAACTTGATGTCCGCTTATGTGTCTAACATTCAAACAGGCAAAAGTATGCCAATAACAACTTATCAAGCCGTGTTGGTAAGCAAATCGACCGTTCATATTTAAACCATTCGCTTTATGATAATCTCAATAACATCTATGATTCAATATTGCAGTTTTTAATCCACCAACAAAGACTCTTGGGTGCGTTAGGCATTTTCGCATTCTTAGTTGGTTTCGTGATTCTTGCTTTCCTAGGCTATCAGTTGAGTTTGATCAAAAGTGGCATGACAGCAAATGAAGCATTCAAGTGGGAGGACCTTGACGAAATAATCCAAATGGGAGAGCTTTACATGCACGAGAAGGAGTTCGATGTAGATGATGCCAAACTAGCCAAACACGCTAAAATATCAAAGAAAATAAAGCTTTATTGGAACGAAACAGCAGAAGAACGGAAGCAGAGGTTGGGTGGCCCAAGGGGTAAGAATGATTATGATGGAACACAAGTTCAAAGTGTTAAAGAAGTCGAGAACATATTTGACAAGGGATTCTGGGGAAATTTGAAAGAAATCTTCTTTCCACCTTCTATAGATAATTGATGATATTTATTGTAATGCATTCAAATACAAGATTAATGACACATTAAATTAAACACGATTTTGATTTCAATCATTGAAGTCAGCTGTTTCGAAGCAATAAACTCTCAAATTCTGGGGGGCTAGTTGAATGGGCAGGAGTGACCTCTGATAAACCTGTTGACTTCAGGCATGAAATATTGTTATATTATTAAAAAGAAAGGGGAAATATTGAAAAGGTTGGGGTTCATGATTGCTGAATGTAGTTCGTAATATATAAGTAAATTTATTAGTGAAAACTAAACGCTTGCATCTATACAAGTAACAGTGTCCTTTTCCCCATCCCAATGTCAATTACACAACGTGCATCTATTCGTGAGTATTACTGAAAAGTTTCGTTTAGATTTTTGATCAGACCATCGTATCATGTCACGCCAATGCGTACTGAGAATGTTATGTAAAATAAGCTATTAAATGTCAAGACATTGGAAGATCGACATTTTACATGGAACTAGAAGCTTACCTTCTTTACATATTCTTTGGCAGTCTTGACGAACTTTGTCTTATTTGTATTATACACTTCTGCTACCGATGCCATTAAAGCATCATCAGGATTTGGATTTTCGAGCAAACTGGCAAGAGACTCGAGTACTATTTAAGAGATATTCAATTTAATAATTACTTCATCGATCTATAAAATCTGACCATACGACATACACATTTTACTCACCATGAGAGACCTTTGTTGCCGGTTTCCAAACATCGCTCTTCAACAAGTTTACACAAACGCCTCCATCGTCATCGATATTTGGGTGATAAATTCGTGTAGTAAACTTTAGCTATAAGTAAGTAATAAGCATTAGCTAATGACATGTAATATAACATTCGATACCATGACACTTACATTTGGCGGTTTGAACGGATAGTCTTGAGGAAACTCGATCCTGACCCGAAATGTGCCCCCTTTATACGGACTGTTTGCCTAGATGAAGAGAACAATATTCAGTCAAGTTATATTGCAGTGTGTAATCTTTCAGATTTGGTGACAAGTCAGGCACTTACGGGACCCATAATCGTTCCTAAAGTGAAGGAAACAAAACGTTAACGACGGAAACTATACCAAACGAACCACGCCAATAATAATAAACTACCTTGCCAGTGGAACATATCATCTTCAATAGGGCCAGCACTTATACCAACCGGCGGGCTCTTACTGAGTTCAACGAGTTCCTGTGCGTGTGTGGGTGTGGGTGTGGGTGTGGGTGTGGGTGTGTGTGTGTGCGTTGTTAGCATCGTTAGCAATGAACTTCAACTGATCAGAAATCACAATCTGTACATACCCTTTGAATTCTCTTAAGTGCCATTGTAATGTATTGTATTATACAAAGAAAATAAGCTAAGCAATGTCTTTGGATGTCTATTCTACAGAGTTACTATTGAGTGGGTGAGATCTTCCGTAGAGGGGGGTTTTATGGCCCCCTTTAAATAAGGATTTGCAATGTCACCCGTTGTCGCCCGCAGGATTTTTGCGCAGGTCATTGTCTTGTGTGTAACTTCCTATTGTAACCCGTGTTTCGGGCGAAATTGCTTGATTTGTAATGAATCAAATGCGAGGTTTGGGGTTTTTCTTTTCTTTAGCAAAGATATATATCAAACATGGGCGAGTATAAGCTGTTCTGCATGGGAAATCCTCTTTTGGATATACAAGTCAATGGTGATGAGTCTTTGCTGAACAAGTGGGTTGATGAATAAGTGGCGGACCAGAGTTATTACGGAAGCTTTTCAATAAGAGTCATTCTGATTAATGCCCTAAAATTTTTGCAGATACGGCTTGGAAGCCAATGCATCTATCTTGGCAGAAGAAAAGCACAAACCATTGCAAGTACCCTTTTCTATTATTTTCACGCCGTTCAGTAGATGATTTATTAACATTCTCATGCCGTAGAAGACAGTCTTTGAGCACATATACTTTACCTTATCATTTGCAAATGCACATCCTTCTGATATCTCATGATTGCTAACGTCAGCACATTTTACTCACCTTAAGGTTTGAAGAGTTAGTTCAAGATTATACTCCAGTATATGTTGCCGGCGGCGCAGCACAGAACGCAGCCCGTGGGGCACAGGTAAGTACTGTCTGAGTAAAAAAACAGTAGCGTGAATTGCTTACAAATTCAAATTTCGTGCAATGTTAGTACTTATTGCCACCACAGTCAACAGTCTATGTTGGCTGTGTAGGCAACGACCAGTTTGCAGTCAAACTGCGTCAAGCCGCTGAAAAAGACGGATTGAGGGTTGAATACATGGTTGTTAATGATGTTCCAACGGGAACCTGTGCAGCCATTATCACTGGACAGAACAGGTAAGTGAATTGCATTGCATTTTTTACCTAATTTGAAATTGTAATTCATGCACCAAACAATTAGGTCACTTGTGGCCAACCTTTCTGCCGCAGAGAAGTACCACGTGTCTGATATCAAGACTCCGGAGAAATGGAAGTGGGTTGAGAATGCAGACTACTTTTATATTGGAGGTTTCTTCCTGACAGTTTCCGTAGAGTCTATCTTAGAAGTTGCGAAATATGCTGCGGAACATAATAAGGTGAAATGTTGTACATGAGATCGATCCATCTCGCTGCGAGTGCATACTGACACTCCTAGTTCATTGCGCACATGATAGCCATTTACCTTAAATCTATCGGCTGCGTTCTTATGTCAATTCTTCAAAGATCAATTGGATTCTGTGCTACCGTATTGTGACATTCTATTTGGAAACGAAACTGAAGCCGAGGCATATGCGACAAATCATAATTGGGATGTAAGTATTGGTAGCCATTCATCTTTTCCTTTATCCCTTCAAACAAGCCCTAACTATCTGCTCTTGTAAAAAGACCAAAGATATAAAACAAATCGCACTGCATATCAGCAAGCTTCCGAAAGTCAATTCCAAACGAGAACGCATAGTAGTCATCACACAGGGAGAGAACGCCACGCTTGTGGCCTATTCAAACGGTACCGTAAACGAATACCCAGTGACTCTAATCGATAAAAAAGACATTGTCGATACAAATGGTGCTGGAGATGCATTCGTTGGTGGATTTTTGAGTCAATATGTGCAAGGCAAGACTATTGGTGAATCAGTTGCTGCTGCGCATTGGTTGGCACGTAAGAGCATCCAGTTAGTCGGGCCTGCTTATCCTGAAGAGAAATTAACTTATCCGCCACTATGAGAGCGAGTTTAGGACGATTGGTTCAAGTGACAATGTTCGTTTTTATTTAATAAGATCGAAAACAAATAAAATGACTTGGAATGGCGACAACCGCAAAACGCAGTTGTTTGGCAAATCCGCATGTGTTATGACATAGTTTACAGACATTAAAGAATGATTGGTTTGGAGAGATCTGAATTGAAACAAAAAAAAGTCAGTCGTATTGAGCGAAAATACGATTGGCCACTCAATGTCGAGGTTTTTACCTGGTCCGTTACCGACAGGAACGATGCCCGTGGGATTAATGTTTTTTTGGCTCCCATAGTAATGATGCTTAATATGGTGCATGTTTACAGTCTGCGCAACTATTTGTAAAACCGAGACATTTTAGCACTCTCTCTTATCAGTATATATTAACAAGAAGAACCGAGTCGTAATTTACCCTTTGGCATTTGATAGATACGCCTGGCCCATCTGAGAATATGAGGATAGTCCTTTTCAATTGATTTCGCATTACACTTGAAGTGTCCATGATATACAGGGTCGAATCTGTCGAAAGAGCATTGGAGAACGCAATATCAAATGTCAATATGCGTAAATACTTGCAAAAGACAATGATCTTTTATAATAACCTGATGATAGTAGTCCAGAGTCTAATATCTGCTTCGGTGAAAGTATTCCCAACTAGGAACTCATGCTCTGAAAATATCTTCTCCAACCTATCTAAAGATTCAAACAACGGCGCTACGTTCTTCTCGTCTGATACAACAGAATAAAGTTAGCGTCTGGTAAAGGTCATGCAATTAAATATTGCATAAACTTACACGCTTCTTGAGTAGTAGCAAATCCAGATTTGTATACGCCATTATTCACTGAATCGTAAACCCACTCATTGATACTATCAATTTCAGATTTTAGGTTTTCTGGGTAGAAAGTCAAGCCTTTCGCGTGTTCGGGTACAAAGTCGTCGAATGTCGTGTTGAATATGCGAATAATCTCTGATGATTCGTTATTCACTGATAATCCAAACCGTCGAATGTTCTTAGTACAAGTCATCGAACGTGACAATTTAACTTTATTGTTATCCACTTACCAATAGTTCCAAGTTTCTTATCCCATAATACAGGTACCGTGAACCGTCCTTTATATTCAGGCCAAGCCATATAATAAAGCTCTGAAAGATACGCCTTGTTGTTAGCGGTGTCCGGGATAGCACCCGGACATTCCTCGGGTGTGGAAAACTTCCAACCTTTAGGTCCCAGGTGATGATCTACTACACTGAGACCAATTACGTCATCCAAACCCTTGAGGGCGCGGACAAGTACTGTTCTATGAGCCTGTGAGAATAACAATGACATAAAGGAAGAATAGATGAAATTCACGTATTAATCTTCTAATGCATATCCATTGTACCGTGTATAGACGAGACGTATACAATGACATACCCATGGGCAAGCCCAGCTGATATACAGATGATATCTATCCCTAATGATGAAGCATTAAACATGAATTTCATACTCAATTGTATCTTTTGATGTAAAAACATGCGTTGTATTTACTTCTCTGCAACAAATTGTGCTCCTGAATTGGCATCCTTTTCAATAACATTACGGAAGCTAGTCGGTGCTCTTCTGAATTCGCCATCCGTTGATGCCCATTTGTAAATTGGAGGAAGAGATTCTTGGTTGGTACTAGTACTAAAGAAACGTAATGGGGGCATCAACAATAAATGTATAAATCAAACAACAGAATTCGAATTCAACTTTTTCATACCTTGACATGGTTCGTCTTATCCAATATCGACTTGAGGGTAGTGATGTTTGGTTTCGGCTGAATGCAATTAGAGCCTTAAATGAAGAGTCTAATATTTTTGATGCAAACGGGCCGTACATTTTCTATTATAGCGGCAGGTCATGCAATATTTATACACAGTTCTAATGACATCATCCAAGCTTAACATCGTGATGATTACTAAGGACTTTTGGATGGCGTACTTTTGACAATTTAATTATTCAGCTATCATGATAATCAGAATTATTCAGCTCTCACAAGGATTTGATTGGATGATGATAACAATTAACAAATGCATAACAACAACAATAATAATAACTATAATAATAATAATAACTACACCGGTTTAACGAAGTGCTCCGTTCCATCGCCTGACTTCGTTAATACGGACTACGTGTATTTGTTAATGCGGACTCTATTTTTATAATATATGAATGAAACAGTTCCAAAAAAACTTCGTTATAAAGCCATCTTCGTTAAACCGGACTTTACTGTGTATAGCGGGCACTACTTCCGTTTCGCCGGTTTCCAAATAAAAGTAACTAATTTAAATTAGGTTGGTTTGGAATTTGCATTATTCTGATCTTTGTTGGCGCCTTACATGACTGGGGATCATGAATTATTATAATGGCGCAGGATAAAACTATCATTATTCGAAACATTAGTAAACTTGCTTCATGAGATCAAATAAGCGTGCGTGATGACGTTAAAGCCTTTTCTTTTACCTAATTTGATGATAAAGTTGAACAGATAGATAGCATGGAAGGTTTCATGATCCATTTGCAATTCTACAAATTATCCGTTTATGAATATCATATACATAGGCAGACTCGATAAGTCGGTCACGGATGGCTGGCCCTGGTAGACCGACTTATCGAATCTACGTGACTAATTTAGTAAAAATTTATTTTATAGAAAGCGAATCGTTAGATGGAAAAACCATCATTCTAAATAAATATCCATGCTCATTTGAATCGAAGAATCCGTTCGCTTCTTCACAATTTTCCATTTTAAGTCTCTTAACCCTGAAACTAATAAACTGCTTACTTTTATATCGTTATTCTGCTGCAAATAGTTATATAAATTTTGAATGCTTTCTAAAGCCACTTTGTTAGATTACCATCAAAACCCATTTTTGTCATCATCTTCTCCTTCATCCTCAGGAGCTTCTTGGACGGCTGCAATATTTTCATTATCATTAGGAATATTGTTTGTTTCTAAAGTACTGTCAATTTCAATATAGTCTTTTCCTCTCATGACGGAATAGTCAACAACCCATTTGATCAATAAGTGATTGTACGATTTCATCTTCTATCTCAATGTCATTATCTGAGTTAATGACTTCCGACTCGTCAGGCAGAATATCAGTTCTCTCCCAGCACCTATTACTATATATTACATCTGCATTTAAAATATTTAAAGTAGGAATCTCAGTTCCATATTATTATCCTCGAGTATTTTATATTAGCATTACAGTGTAATTAATAAGATGTATCGACCCTTGAAATTGAATCCAATATGAATAAATAAAGTTAGTCTTTACTATGCATATCGTATCCCATATAGGTTCAAGTC